>QLTV01002536.1:251090-266998 GCA_003457575.1 Thermophis baileyi | reverse complement strand
GCAGGCCGCTCGGAGGGAGGCAGGGAGCTGCAGCTGCCACGTTCATTCGTCCCTCCCTCCCTCATTCGCGCCACCAAGGACACCGAGGTCTCCAGCCAGGCGCGCTGGGCTAATGAACTGGAACTCCCAGGGCCCCTTCCTTTCCTGCAGCAGAGGGGAAGAAGGAAGGGGGCAGGCCGGGGGTCCAAGGCTCCTTCCTCTGCCAGGAGCTACTGAGGGTTTAGAGGGAAGTCGTTCAGATGCTTCCACCAGCACCCGCTCCCTGTCCTCGGCTGGGAAGCAGATTAACAGAGTTGGAAGGGACCTTGCAGGTCATCTAGTCCAACCCCGTGCCCAAGCAGGAGACCCTACATCTGCCTCTACCTAGGATCGAACTCACAACCTCCTGATTGTGAGGCAAGAACTCCACCTGTAGGCCACAGCAGCTGGCTGGGAACCCCTACGTCCCCTGGGGAGGCTTGCACGGGGCCCGTTCCTAGAAGGCGGGCCTTCTTCATTCCCCCTTCCTCTTGAAATTCCCCTCATTTCCATGGGGCCAGCTGAAGAGTTGGGGAAGAGCCAGGCGGGGGCAAACGGCTGGCAGGCTGAGCTGTGAGCGAGCAGCCTTCCTTTTGGAGGTGCTCCACGGAGGCTCAACTGCCCATCCACTTTCCCTGTATGTGTGTGTCAGTGGTGGTATTCAGCCGGTTCTATCCGGATAGTGCGAACTGGTAGGGCCGGCTGTGGGAAGCCCCGCCCACCCGCGCGGACGTCATGATGTCCCTTTTTTCGATGATTTTGAGGCTCTGCGCATGCCCACACACATTTGCGAACCAGTAGGGGAGGTAAGTGAATACCACCCCTGGTGTGTGTGTGTGTGTGTGTGTGTGTGTGTGTGTGTGTGTGTGTGTGTGTGTGTGTGTGTGTGTGACTGTCAGTCCTTTTCTTCAGAAGCCCCTTGTCTGGGGCCAGCTGAGTCTGGATCTTGGATGCTCCGTCTTCCAGAGGAGAATCCCCAACCTTTCCAGGATTGGGGCCCGGAGGGGGGGGAGGGGGGAAAGAGGGGATGCTTTTGTGGGAGAGGCTGGCGCGTGTGTGTGAGTACCCGTTGCTCGTGCGAGTGGGGCTCTGCATGCAGGCACAGGCATGTTCCCCAGCCACCCACTCACGCGGCCCGGTAGTGGGCCATGGACCGACAGGTCAGGGGTCCCTGTTCCAGAGGAAAGCAACGGCTCTCCCATTCCGTCCGTGGAGGTCGGAGGCCGAAGGTGGGCGAAGGGAGCCTCTCCTCTGACCGTCACTAAGCGTTGCGGGGGGCTCCTTCGGCAGACTTTAATGACGACAACTACATCTGCAAGTCTGACCTGGAGAAGACGGTCAACAAGCTGACCCGCAAAGAGCTGACCCCGGAGGAGGTCATCCTGGTGTGCAACAAAGTGATCGACGAAGCCGACTTGGACAACGACGGCCAGCTCTCTCTGGAAGACTTCCAGCACATGATCGTGAGAGCGCCCGACTTCCTCAGGTCAGGGGGGTCTTCTTTCTGCACCCCCCCACCGCCACCTCTCTCTTCCCCCCCCAGTGAGGAAGCCAGTCCTGGGGGAGACCCTCCCTTCAAGCCAGCTGGGAAACCCCGCTTTGGGGAACCACCTCCCAGAACCCCATGAAGAATTTGGCTCGGGAGGAAGCCTCGAGCCAAAGCTCTTCTCGCGGGCAAAACCGTCATACACAACACACACACACACACACACAGCGTCTTCTGTGCAGAATGCTACCAACCAAGACACCAGCACTTTCTCTCCGCTCCATTTGGGGGTGGGGGTCCCCCTGAAGAGGCAGGAGACTAATGGGGGGTTCTGGGAGGTGAAGCCCAGGGGACTGGAAGCTGCCAAGCCTGGCAAAAGCCTGGAATAAGCGGCTTTGGCCGAACGTTTTGTGATAACGGCAGGGGTGGGCTTCAAAAATTTTAGCAAGGGGTTCTCTGCCCGGTTGCTTGGTGGGCGTGGCCATGGTGGGCGTGGCCTAGTCAGCCTCCTGCACCACAGGAGGGGGTGCATTTTGCCTTCCCTGGGCTCCGGAGGCTTTCCTCGAGACTCCGGGAGGGCGAAAACGGCCTCCCCAGGCTCTGGAGGCCCTCTGGAGGCTGGAAATGGGCCTGTTTCCGGCCTTCCCGAACTTCTGGTAGGCCCATTTTTCACCCTCCCTGAGCCTCCGTGCGCGCCCTGCACTTACCTGCATCCAAAACGGGCCGCGTGGGGACTCCTGGGACGGGAGGGGCAGGGTGGGGCCAGCCAGGAGTGGGATTTGGGGGTTTTCTGAACTGCACAGAATCTTAGCTAGAGGTTCTCCCGAACCCCTGCGAACCCCCAGCAGCCCACCCCTGCATAACGGTTTTGATTAACACCTCTGACTGCTCCCCTCACAGAAGCTCCCGAGTAAATTGTGGTTTGTTTGTTTGTTTGTTTGTTTAACAGCACCTTTCATATTAGAATCTGATCAGAAAACCTGACAGGCTCTCCAAGCAATGAACCTCATTGATACGTCCCCCCAATCCTCTTCTTTCTGGTGCTGAGCTGAAGCCACAGCGGGTGACACCTGCCACTCTCTCGGATCCCTTTCAAGCCGTCCATTCCCTCCTAATGGCCAGAGGGAAACAAATGCTCCAAAGAGGAGGAGGAGGAGGAGGAGGAGAAGTACCCTCCCTTTTAAGTACACAATTATGAAATGGGAATGGATAATTTTTTTAAACTTAACAGTAGGAAGACATTTGATTTTGTTTTTATAAGTCCGAATTCTTATCGATTTGCTTCGCCTGTGGAAGGAGCCAAACCATTCCAGACCCTGGGAAACTACATCAAGCACCAGCAGCTGCTACTGGCTGAAATCGCTCGGTGCATTATGGACTCTGGTGTATTGGGGCAGCGGTGCCGGAGTCAGATCTCACGCACTGGGCTGAGCCCAGGACATTACTGGAACTGACCAAATGACCCTGGACGTTCCCCATTGGGGACGGGGGGGGGAATCGACCCGAGCCTCGTGCCTCAGAAGAAAACTGCCAGCCCTCTTTGGATCTTCCTGGCTGTGAAATAAAGAACCTGACTGGACAGCTAAAAAAATCTGGGATGGTTTGAATTCAACTCTCTTTCATCACATGAGAACAAAGATAAAAGCCCAGGCGAGTCCATCCTTGTTTCCAATCCCGTTCTTTTTTTTTTCCGGGGGGGGGCTGTTTTTGCATCAACTGTCCACCTTTCTTCCTAGGCCTGTGCACCTTCAAAGTCCTCCGTCCATGTTCCCCATCTTGAGTGACGCTCCTACCCGTTTTTAAGGGACGGGGTCTCATCGTGTCACCTTCGCTTGTCCCCAACTTGCTGCACGACCAACGTAGAGGTCTTCGGTCATCCTGAGATATGACCCCAAACTTTCCCTAGGGACAATCAGGGGTACCCCGATGAAGAACCTGAGGATGAATGATCTGAGGGGGGGGCTCTGCACGAGGCCTGCTGGCCGTCACACCCCTCGGCCCCTCCCTCTGGTCACTGGGCCAGCCGTATGGCTGTATGGCATAGACTGCGGTCTGAGTTCAAAGCAATTTACTCTTTTCAGTTAACAATGCACCAAGGTGGGGGCTATTGGGGGCCACCAGAGGTCACCCTCACAGCGTGCTCAGCCGTATAACACCCCCCCCCACCAGGATTTTAAATCATCCATTTAACCCAGTATCTATGCACTCACAATCAGAATGTATGGTGGCATTTCACTTATCAACACGGAAAGTGACACCCCAAAAATAGTGACACCTTTAGCTAAACTCTGCAAAACAACAATAAGAGATGGAAATGCCCGAACTAAGCGCTCAGCTCAGCATCTGCAGTTCGCAATGACGAAGGGGAAGTCCACGCGAGAGCCGGCTCGGTGCCAGGGAGCACCTGGTGGACGGGGAAAGTGCCGTGCCAGAGCTGGGGAGGTCCAGGCGCACCTGAGTCCCAGGCATGGGAGTTCGCTGGGTGCCTCTGGGCCGCTCCTTCCTCGCAGAGTTCGGGCGGGGAGGGGGGAGAGGACTGAACGAGGGAGAGAAGTGGCAATAGCCATTACTTGTCGGTTTATGTGCTTGTTCTGAAAGAGTTTCTTGGATGTGCCGAGTCCATCCATGACTCGAGATTCAGAAGGATCTTGACAGATTTGGGCCCTGGGCCCACCAGATGGAGCTGATGGGCCAGGAAAGGGAAGTCCTGCACTCAGGCAGGAACACACACACACCCCCAATGCCTAGATACAAATTAGGGGGTACCTGGCTCAAGAGCACTAAGGGCAAGTGGGGGGTCTATGCCTCACAGTGGAAAACCACTTAAGGAGGGGCCAACCATGAGCGGCAGTTGCCAAAAAAGCCACTGGCAGACCCGGGCTGCACCAACCGAGGAACTGAGTCGAGATAGCGAGACATGAAGATGCCGCTTTATACGGCACTCATGAAGGCACGCTTGGAATACTACGGGCAGTTCTGGTCACCACGATAGGAAAAAGACGCAGAGACCCTAGAAAGCATAATTAATCAGGCCTCTGCCTCCCAGACCTGGAGGTTTTTCATAAAAAATAGACTGGACAACCAGAATCAGAATCGAGCTGGAAGGGACCTTGGAGGCCTTCTAGTCCAGCCCCCTGCTCAAGCAGGAGACTCAATACCATTTCAGACACAGGACTGTCTAGTCTCTTCTTAAAAACCTCCCATGGTGGATACCGCTTTATAGTGCTTTTACAGCCCTCTCTAAGCGGTTCACAGAGTCAGCATATTGCCCCCAACAATCTGGGTCCTCATTTTACCCACCACGGAAGGATGGAAGGCTGAGTCAACCTGGAGCCGGTGAGATTTGAACCCCGAACTGCAGCTAGCAGTCAGCTGAAGTAGCCTGCAGTGCTGCACTCTAACCACTGCGCCACCTCGGCTCTTGAACAGGGGGTTGGCCTAGAAGGCCTCTGAGGTTCCTTCCAGCCCCAAGATCCCATGTTGTGGTCTTCAGCCAATTGATTACAAAGTCTTCACACTGCAATGGGCTTTTGGTGCGAGTGCCACAAAGAAGGAAAACGCCAGAGAGAGAGGGGGGTGGATGGGGGAGAGAGTGCGAGTCCTTCCGCTCCTAGCCAGAGCCCGAGTGGCACCCTGATCTGCCAAGACCTGCCTTGCTTTTCTCCAGGAATGTGAAAAATCCCTCTGTGCCCTGGGCAGGGCCCAGACTGAGGGATCCCCCAGATCCCGATCAACCCTAACGTGGAACGGATTTAACGCTGGGCCTCGCGACCAAGCCCAGCCCGAGGTGTGTGTGGGGGGGGAGAGAAACGCCTTTTTGGCAGCTGCAGGAGCAAAGCCAGCAGCTGTTGGCCCCTGGCATCCGGTGGACTGCGAGGCAGGTCTGCCAGCGGTGGGTGGGTCCTGAGGAGGAGGAGGAGGAGGAGGCTGCTCTGTGTCAAGTCAGCATTTCCCAGTGACACTTTGAGCCCAGTTCCAAGCTCCCAGTCCTCCCCTAGGGAAGGACAGGCTGTTTTTCCCTCCTGAGCGGAAGTTCCACCAGCGAGCATGAAGCTTTCGGGCACCTCCTGCGTCTTTCTTCTCTGGGTTGTGATGCTCCCCACAGCAGGTAGGTCTCGTTCCACCCCTCCCTTTGGAAGGGAGAAGTCTCGAGAGTTGCTGTGGGAGGAGGGGGACGCATCACACGGGACCCTCTGATTAAACCCCTCTCTCTCTTCACCCAGAGGTGTCTCTGGAGGAGAAGGCAGGGCTCCTGCTTCCCCCCTACACACCTACACACACCCACACCCACACACCCACACACACACCTTTTGCCACCCCAGGGCAAGGAGCGAGAGCACTGCTCTGAAAGACCTGGGAGGGATCCTTGAGCGGGGGGGGGGGTTGGACTAGATGACCTACAAGGTCCCTTCCAACTCTGTTAAATCTGTTAAATCCTTAAGGGAAGTTGCTGCCTTTGCTGCCGGTGGGACGGGTGCCCCGGATCGAGGGCGGAGGGAGAAGGGGGCAGGGGAGGCGGGGGCGGAAGGGGCTGCCAAGAGATCCCACTCGGTCTCTCCGGAGGAGCAAGCTACACCTGTGGCTTTTCCGTCCCAAACGTTTCCCGTGATTTGCAAGAGAGGAACCGCGGTGCCGTCTCTGCCGAAGGGACTGGAACGGAGGGCCGGCAAACCAGAAGGGAGAATTCACCATGGAAACTTTGCAACAACAGTCACAGAGTTGGAAGGGACCTTGGAGGTCATCTAGTCCAACCCCTTCTGTGGAATGAAGGAAAGATGAAAGGCACAAAACCCGAGCTTGGACAAACATGTCTTGGGCAGACCCTCCGATGCCCCTGAGGAATGGGGGGCACCAGATTGGGTACTGTCCAAATCCAGGTGCCAACGCAGAGAAGGAAACACCCGCTCGGCCTCTTAAAGCAGCCTCTTAAAGCAGCCTCTTAAAGCAGCCCAGCAGTTTTTTTGCCAATCTCCACTCGACACACCGGTTTGGTCGAATGGGCGAAGCTCTCAGGCAAAATGCTGGGAACTCTGAGTTCAAGTCCCACCCGAAGCACGAAAGCCAGTTGGGGGCCTTTGGGCCGGCCCCTCCCTCTCAGCCCGCCCAGTGGGTCGCAGCCAAGGGAATCCCACGCAGAACAAAGCAGGGCCTGTCCTGGCGGGGAAGATGCCAGGAAGGGGGGGGGAACCAGTTTGCCGTGTATGGGGATTGTTTGCCTGTCCTTTCTTTTGTTTCAGTGTGACTGAGCAAATATTGTGTCAGTCACCTTGGGATTTTGCCAAAGTAAGAAGCGCGATCCTGCGGAGGGGAGGCCCGTTTTTCTGCCTCAATCCTTGGGTGCCAAGAAAGTGGGGCCCTGACCGAAGGGAGGTTAAGGGCTACAAGGTGCAGATCCCAGGAATCTGACGGGCTGATTCCCGCTTTGGGGAAAACTGGGCGGGTCTTCCTCCATCTACCTGGGATCATGTCAAAGGGCCCTTTCAGGAGGGCAGCCGAGCTGGGGGCTCCCCCCCCACCCCGTGAAGGCCACGAGGTCATCAGCCGATCAGGTGGGGGTTCCTCTAGATTGCAACTCCCTTGCGGCGCTTCCCTTGGGCTCGAGCGGGGGGGGAGAGGGCTTCTATCCCTTGGCTTGGGTGGGACTTGGCACAGGGGGTGGGGTGGGCTTTATCTGGGGTCTGATGGGATCCAAACTGATAGGTCTGGCAGTCGATTCCTCCTGCTGGGAATCTTAGCCAAATCCTGGGAGACAGTAGAGGTGAATATGACTGAAAGGTTGCAAGGAGAACAAATGCCTGGAAATATTTCCTCAGAAATGACCAACTGCGACCCCCGGACGTAAGTCGGGTTTTTAGACCGAGGGTAACGAACGATTGTTCCCTGTGTCTGTTTCCCACCTAGGAGCCCAAGCCTCCTGCTCCAGTCATTGCGGGGGCTTCCTAGCCGCCTGCTCGTGCCACGCAACCTGCGAGAACCTGGGAAGTTGCTGCCCCGATTATTGGAAATTCTGTGTGAACAGCTCACCCTCCTCCGGCACCCTGCTTGGCGGGAAAGATTTCACTCTCCTAAATGTGACTTTTGAGACCAGCGTCCCCGTGACGTGCAGGTGAGGCCTGGAAAAGCATATGGCATGGTGACGTCATGGGGGGGGGAGTTCAGGACTTCGCTTGTCGTGCAAGTGATGCCGCCTAGTTTCCTTATCCCCATCCTAAAAAGTTCTTCAGCGATGCTAAGCCGGCATCTGACGTGGTTAATTGGAAGAGAATTAAAATATGATGTAGCTGATGGAGGAGGAGATCAGCCTGTCTTAGGACCCCAGACTCACAGGGCCGGAAGGCACCCTGGAGACCCTTTCCTCATTCTGGGCCAGACAAGCGTCTCTTCAATCTTTTCTTGAAAACTTCCACTGACCGAGCACCCCGTAATTCTCAAGAGCCAGGCTATTCCTCAGCAGGATATCTATCGCTGGAGGTTTGTAAGGAGAGACTGGACAGTCACTTGACTGAAATGGGATAGGACCGTGATGGCGAACCTATGGCACGCGTGCCAGAGGTGGCACGCAGCACCCTCTCTGATGGCACGCGAGCCGTCGCCCCAGTCCAGCTCCGCCACGCGCCTCCCACCGGCCAGCTGGTCTTCAGGTCTCTGCCATGCATGTGCGGGGGGCAGGGGGCATGTGGGGGGGGTCATGCACGCATGTGGGGGTGCATGCAGGGGGGTCGTGCATGCATACACGGGGGGCTGGGTGCCTGCGCGGGTGGTGCACACATTGCATTTTGGGGGTTCAGGTGCATGCGTGCGCTTGCTTGCGCTTTGGGCACTTGGACCGGAAAAGGTTAGCCATCACTGGTATAGGATCTCCTGCTCGAGCAGGGGGATGGACTAGAAGACCTCCAAGGTCCCTTCCAGCCAGAGGTGGGCTTCACATAATTTAACAACCGGTTCGCCCAGAATCGAAAATGTGAGCGCACGCCTTGCGTACATGCACGCTGCGTCAAACACCACGGCAATTCGCTCGTGCGCGCCATCCGCGCATGCGTGCATCATCAAAAAACACAGCGTTATAGGTTCGCCTGAACCGGCTGAATCCCACCAGCTTCCAGCTCTATTTGGATTCTGATTCAAGGCCAGGAAATTATTCCTCACTTCAGAGTTTTTGTTCCTCCTTTGGGTAAAATTACCCGAGGTGGCGCAGTGGTTAGAGTGCAGCACTGCAGGCTACTTTAGCTGACTGCTAGCTGCAGTTCGGCGGTTCAAATCTCACCGGCTCAAGGTTGACTCAGCCTTCCATCCTTCCGAGGTGGGTCAAATGAGGACCCAGATTGTTGGGGGGCAAGAGGCTGACTCTGTAAACCGCTTAGAGAGGGCTGTAAAGCACTGTGAAGCGGTATATAAGTCTAAGTGCTATTGTTAATTTCCATTCGCTAGTTCTGTCTTCCCTTTCCAATGTTAACATCTCGGATGGCCTTTCTTGACCTCTTGTGGGGATCTCCCCAGATTAAGGCCAAGCCAGGTCCAAAGTCCTCCTGGCCATGTCTGCCGGTCGACCCCTCTGAGCTGCTGCATTCGGGTACGGTTGCAGTTTCTGCCGGGTCTTTTAAAAAGGCAGCCCCCCTGTGGACTCCTCGGGGGGGGGTTCAGAACCAGCCTTGAGCAGCCCCCCCCTTATCCTCAGGGCTTGGGAGGTTGTTTTTTTTTAATGTCATTCTTGCTTTAATTGAACCATTGTACTCAGGTATGTAAGCTATTCAGTGTTGGTCGTGATTGGAGCAGCAGATAAGCCTAATAAAACAATAAATGGTAAAGAGCTGCCAGCCCCCTCCCCCCCCTTGCTCCTTCCCAGGCTGGGCCTCTCCACCAAGGAACAACACCAAGAGCCAAATTGTAGGAAGAACAACCCGGTCTGGCCTGTCTCTTTCCCAGAGGAAGGGCTGATCCCTTCCCCGTAGCCCCTCCTCCTAACCCCCCAATCCCTCCCTGGGGACCTGGCTGGAAGTGCCGGCTAGGGAAGGAGCCACATCGCCCAGAGGTATTATTCTGCCGGTTCGGACCAGTTTGGGTGAACTGGTAGCGCCGACTGCGGGTGGGCCCATCCACCCGCCCACCTGCCCAGATGTAATGCCGTCCTATTTAGCCATGTTTTTGTGGCTGGGCGCATGCGCGGGAGGCTGTGCGCATGTGCGGAGGTGGCGCGTGTGAGCGTAGCGAGCGCATGCACACTCACATTTGTGAACCGGTAGGGAATGTAAGTGAATACCATCCCTGACATCGCCGTAAAACAGCCTCCCTGTTCAGGTGGTCCAGGAGGATGCCGTGGCTGATGGGACTGAAATCTTCAGAGAGGCTGGGCCCCTCCCCAGCCGAGGGTCATCCCAAAAGGCTAAGGAAGGGCTAAGGCACGGATGACTTAGCCAGGTGGGACCTGAACCCCCTGAGTGGAGAGGTCGTCCCAGCAGGCGCTTCCCCCAAAGGAGCCCCAGATGACACATGGGGCAGATCACACCCTCCTGTTGGACTCCTCCCTGGAAGGGCCAAAACTCCAAGAGGTTAAATCCCAGGCGGGAGATCTCAACAGGAGACAAGAAATAATGTTTGGAAACTAACCCAAGAGAGAAGCAACCTGGAATTAAGGGGAAACTTCCTAACAGTGAGGACATTTAAGCAGTGGAATAGGTTTCAGAAATCGTGGGCGCTGCTCCATCATTGGAGGTTTTTAAGAAGAGACTAGGTTCTCCCGCTTGAGCAGGGGGATGGACTAGAAGACCTCCAAGGTCCCTTCCAGCTCTATTCTATTCTGAGAATATATTCAGCTTCCAGTCTCCTTCACCAAGAAGTCACGAAGCCCTCCAGAATCGGCTGAAGGAGAGAGAGAGAGAGGGAGAGAGAGAGGGAGAGAGAGGGGGGAGAGAGAGAGAGGGAGAGAGAGGGGGGAGGGAGAGGGAGAGAGAGAGAGAGAGAGAGAGAGAGAGCGCGTTACTGCTGGGGAGAAACACAGCTGAGGCGCGGCAATCCACTCTGCCGCACGAATCAGCTGAGAAGATATAGGTCAGTAAAGGGCAGGGGCAGACGGGCCCACCTGATCGTCAGAGCAAACCAGTTCGCTCCCAGCTGATTGTTGGAGTATCCGGTTTGCCCGAACCAGTCTGAACCGGTAGAATCCCACCCCTGTCTAAGGGCTATTGCTATCTTGCAAATCTAAAACTGGGAACTTGCTTCCCTCCGCTGCGGGATGGGGCTCGGAGAAGGCCACAGTCCTCATCCAGGCTGATCCCAGCATGGGTGAAAATGTAGGCCGTCAGGGCTGAAACTTAGGCTGCCAGGTAGCAGAAACCCAGGATGGCCAAAGCCGTAGAAACGCTCTCTCTCCCGAAGGCAGGCAGAGCGGGAGGGCTCCGGACGTGGTGTGGACGGAAGGGCCGGTTCGGAGAAAGGGGGCTTCTCTCTCTTACGGCGCTCCAGAGGACGTTCTGGGACAAGCCAAACCTGCAGGAGAGAGATGGGTCCACCTCAAGGGGCTGCTGGGGCAAAACTTCAACAGAAAAGGCAGAGCAGCTTTTCAATTGAGCCCTGAGGAGAGAATTCAATTCTGGAAGACTGCAGGTGTTTCAAAAATACCACAAGGCAGGAATTCTCAAACTTTGCGATGCCATGACCAACAAAAATAAGAAATGAACTGATGTGACACCCCTTCGCATGAAAATGGGCAACTTAGAACTAAGGAGAAATTTCCTGACAGTGAGAACAATTAATCAGTGGAACAGCTTGCCTCCAGAAGTTGTGAATGCCCCAACACTGGACGTTTTTAAGAAGAGGTTGGATAACCATTTGTCTGAAGTGGTGTAGGGTTTCCTGCCTAAGCAGGGGGTTGGACTAGAAGACCTCCAAGGTCCCTTCCAACTCTGTTATTCTATATTCTAAAATTCTCAATTACTAGATGCCCTACCAAAAATCCTAGCCTAGTGCCGTGATGGCGACCTATGGCACGCGTGCCCAAAGTGGCACGCAGAGCCATGTCGCCTGGCATGCACGGCGTCGCCCGTTCCTCTTCCGGGTTTCTGGTGCGCATGCGCACGCAACGATCAGTTGGCCCTTGTGTGTGCGGCAGTGCCCAAACCAGAAGAGCTGGTCTTCTGTTTTCCGGCGTGAGCATGCGTGCCGGCCAGCTGATCGGCACATGCGCATCCACGGCAGTAACCGGAAGACTTGCCAGCCAGCGTGCATGTCCGCGCCGGACACCAGAAGTACATTTTCTGGCACGCACATGCCCCCTGGGCAACCCCTCTTCCTGGTCGCGGCCCAGATGAGTGCATGCGCAAAGTGCTCCCTTTTCGGCACTCGGTGCCAAAAAGGTTCGCCATCACTGGCCTAGTGCATTTGAGCTGAACCCTCCAAAGAAGGAAGGGAAGACAGGAAGGAAATGAAGGCCCACAGACTAAACTCTCGTGCAGCGTCCACCGGTGGCAGCCACCTCCAGCCGAAACCAGTCCCGGAGAGTTCCTCCTTCCACTGGGTGGCTGGGAACGAGGGATGCTGCACTGGTAGAATCCAAAACTGAAAACCGCAACCTCCCCCAACCACCATGGAGATGGCCTTGAGGGCCCTAGGCAGCCTCCGCCGCTGTTTGGTTTTGTTGCAAAAACAAGAGTCTTTGCGCTCTGCTAACGGCCAACACTTCCCGAGCTCTGGACCTCAAGGAACAGAAATGACAACATGGGAAGTTTTTCTGTCTGAAGAGCTGGATAAGAAATCAACTCAGCAGCCCAACGGGGCCTCTGCAGATGCTGGTGGGACCATAAAATAGATAACAGCAACAACAGCAACAACAACAACAACAATAATAATGTGACCAACAGCTTGTGCTGAACAGGCGTTTCCATGCCAGGGTTTGCTGTCTCCAGGGGAAGCGGGGAAAATTGGGGATCTTGGTGGGGAAAAAGCTCCCTTGAGGGTCCCGGGGACCCCCGTGGCTGGCACGACTCCCATCTTTGTAGGGAAAGACCACATCATCGTGGCATCCGAGCAGGGGTGAAATGCTCCCGGTTCGCTCGTACCTGTCGGTCGCTGTAGAGCCGGTCGCCAAGGTAGCGCGAGGTACCGCCCACCCGCCCAGACGCCGCCCGGACGTTGCCATTTGGGTTCTTTTACCCTCTGCGCATGCGCAAAGCATTCTGTGCATTTGCAGAGGGTAAAAGAACCCAAATGGCGGCGTCCGGGCGGGTGGGCGGCGCCTCACGCTACCTTGGCGACCGGCTCTACGGCGACCGACAGGTACGAGCGAACCGGGAGCATTTCACCCCTGCATCCGAGTTTCCTTGCCAGCTGGGAGCTGGGACTCTTTCCCAAAGAGTTCAGTTCCTTTGCTGTTGAGAAGCAACCCTAAAGGGCAGGTGTGAAAACACTACAGACAGGTATGAAAAAAGCGGCTGTCCTTTGGGGGGGGGCTCCTTTGGAGTGCGCTGCTCTCCCAAAGGGCTTCTAGGAGAACAGTATTGCTCTCAGGGCCAGAAATAAATTCCTGTTTCGAAGTTTTAAATGTATCAGTCTTGTTTCTATTGTGTATTATGACGTTGTATCGTTGTGTTGGCTTCGGCTGCTGTTCCTTTACACCATTTCGTTGTCTGAAACGGTCTATAAATTCAGAAATAAGGCATAAAGAAAAGGAAGGATAAATAGACCACAAGCCAAACTTTTGAAGGAACAAAATAAACCCAGCAGGGACCCAGGAAACAGCTCCATAGAGAAGGGAAAGGAAAGGAAAACGCCATGAGAAGATGAGGGAACAAGGTGGGAATGTGGGGGGGGGAGGGAAATGCAGGTCGGATGGTTGTGGGAACGCAATGCCTCCCCGACTTGCATGCCAGGAGTCCACCCTAAGCTTGCCCCTTTTGTGGCACCCCCCGTGGCATATCATTGGGCTCCAGCTGCCAGCCCTGGACGATATCTTCGCATCTCGCTGTTTGAAGAACTTGCACAACATTCTCAGAGACTCTTAGCAATAGCAATAGCACTTAGACTTATATACCGCTTCATAGTGCTTTACAGCCCTCTCTAAGCGGTTCACAGTCAGCATATTGCCCCCAACAATCTGGGTCCTCATTTTACCCACCTCGGAAGGATGGAAGGCTGAGTCAACCTTGAGCCTGGTGAGATTTGAACCGCCGAACTGCAGCTACCAGTCAGCTGAAGTAGCCTGCAGTGCTGCACTCTAACCACTGCGCCACCTCGGCTCTTCCCATCCTGCTTCCAATCTTTTTGGTCTGTTGCCTTCTGGCAGAAGATACAGAACAATTAAAACTCGGACCAGACGTTTTCTGAATAGTTTTTATCCCAGGGCTATAATTGCACTCAACAATGAACTAAAGGGCCACCGTCAGGGAGCTGTTGGACAGCATTACTTGGTCTGTTGTGTAGATGTTTGGGTGGTTCAGGGTGGGGAATTTGTGGTGGGTGGGGGCGTGATTTGGGATTGTTATGTGTGTTGGGCCTGGTCTTTGGGCGTTATGTGAATTTCGTTGTATGGGTACACTGTGTATATATGTACAATGACAATAACGTATTTCAAATTCAAATTCAAATTTGTCCTCAACCCCGGCAGGTTCGCCAGGACCACCGAGACCCAGGGATACGTCGGCCAGGATGGCCAGCTGCACTGCATCTCCCCTTTGCTCTACGAAATCGGCCTGGTCAGCTTGGAAGTTTCTCTGGACGGCGGGAAGACATTTCCTTGGTCGGCATCTTGGAGTTCAGGTCAGCCGCTTCTCTTCTTTCCCTTAATTTACACGTCCTCCTCCTCACTCAGGCACGGAGCGAAAACGCCGCCGCCTCTGTTTCCTCCAGTGACAATTGCTCCGGAGCGATAGTGAAAAGCACATTTTTCTGCTCCTAAATCACAAAACAGCCCAACGAAACGGTTCTGTGATGCAATGTGGGATGGAGAGATGAAATTGGGGAAAGAGCAGCCGAACCCGGTTTCCCCCTGGCCTTTGCTGCTCCTCAGGTAGCACGGGAGGGGCAGGGGGGGGCTTCAAAATTTTTTAGCAAGGGGTTCTCTGCCCGGTTGCTGGGTGGGCGTGGACATGGTGGGCATGGCCTAGTCGACCTCCTGCACCACAGGGGGGGGCATTTTTGCCCTCCCCAGGCTCCGGAGGCCCTCTGGAGGCCAGAAACAGGCCCATTTCTGGCCTTCCCGAACTTCCGGTAGGCCCATTTTTCGTCCTCCCCGAGCCTCCGTGCGCACCCTGCACTTCCCTGCATCCAAAACAGGTCGCGTGGGGACTCCTGGGAGGGGCGGGGTGGGGTGGCCGGGTTGCTGGGTGGGGTGGGCAGGGTCAGCCAGGAGTGGGATTTGGGGGTTCTCTGAACTGCACAGAATCTTTGCTAGAGGTTCTCCCGAACCCCTGCAAACCCCCAGCAGCCCACCCCTGTGGGGGGGTAGAGACACGGCCTCCCCAGTTCTCCTCAGCAGAACAAAATGGGCCAGGTACCCCATGCCCCTTCTTTTTTTAAAAAAAACGGCACGATGTGTTTAGTGGCAATAATTGTCCTGCTTGTCTGTCTTTCCTTTCCTACCGCAGTTCATCACAACAAGGTTCCCCCTTCAGAGAAAAGCACGCTGGTGAATGAAACCAAGTGGCAATACTACAGCACTCCGGGGACGGGGGGACGCCTGACCGTCACCTGGAACCCCGATGTGCTGCGATCCAGCCACGTTCATCTAGAAGTTTGGGGGTACAATGAGACAGGTAGGTGGCTCTCATTCCTGCATGCCATGTTCCCAATGCCAGGAAGGCAGCTTGGATGGAAAAGGAACGGTATGAATTAACTACGTGGCGACTATGATCCGATGGTCACGTTTCTAGCGGACGGAAGGGGACAGCCGTAGGAGAAATCGGCCACCTTCTGACCTGGCTTCGTGGGCTTCCTAAAGCTCCTCGGTCAACCGAAGCTGCGGCTGCAGAAACAGCTGAGGGCCGAGGGCGTTTGCTAGGCGTGTCAGCAGTCACTGACGGCGTTACCCAGTTAGGAAACGAAACGCCTGCAGCAGACAGCCAAACTCCACCTTGCAACCCTGAGCTACCTCTCTTTCCTCCTATAGAAGCCAGCCATTTTCTGCCATCCGGCGGATTTACGGGGTTTTGCGGCCTGGCGTATATGGTAGCCCTAGCCCAGTGGTTCTCAACCTTTCTAATGCCGCGACCCACCCCCGCAACCCCCCCTGCCGCTGCCCCCGCACCCTCCCCGTGCGGGATGAGGTGACAAAGGGGGCGTGGCACCAGGGGTGAAATGCTTGCCGTTCGGGCTTGCCTGCAGGTCGCCGGACAGCTGATAGCGACAGCAGCGGGAGACTTTGCCCGGACGCCGCCATTTGGGTTCTTGTACCCTCTGTGCAGGCGGGTGGGCGAAG
>QLTV01002536.1:239725-249778 GCA_003457575.1 Thermophis baileyi | reverse complement strand
GCACCAGGGGTGAAATGCTCCCAGTTCGGGCTTGCCGGCGGGTCGCCGGACATCTGATAGCGAAGGAAGCGGGAGACTTCGCCCAGACGCCACCATTTGGGTTCTTTTACACTCTGCGCATGCACAAAGCGTTCTGCGCATGCGCAGAGGGTAAAAGAACCCAAATGGCGGCGTCCGGGTGGGTGGGCGAAGTCTCCCGCTTCTGTAGCTACCGGCTGTCCGGCGACCCGCAGGCACGGCCAAACCGGGAGCATTTCACCCCTGCGAGTGACGGTGGCACCAAGATGGCGGGTTAACGCGCGTGGCGACCCCTGTGAAATGGTCGTTCGACCCCCAAAGGGTTCGCGACCCACAGGTTGAGAACCGCTGCCCTAGCCAAAGGCAGACCAAATCTCTGGTAGAGCAGAAAAACTGGCGTCCATATAGGAAAGGATTGCTTCAGATTGGGCTATCCCAAACTCTAACTTGTGCTTCAGAGAAAAAGCAAGTTTTTAAAGACTAGCACGGCTGGAGTCCTCCAAATCCCCAGGTTTGCTTTTCCAAACTTTATGTGGTACCCCCAAAACTGTCTCTGCTCTACTGCATTCTAAGCTGCTTATAGACACACACACACCCCAGATGGCCTCCGACAGCTGCCCCACATAAAGCGCTTTGGGGCAGGGGTGGGCTTCAAAAATTTTAGCAAGGGGTTCTCTGCCCGGTTGCTGGGTGGGCATGGCCATGGTGGGCGTGGCCTAGTCGGCCTCCTGCACCACAGCGGGGGGGGGGTGTTGTTTTTGCCCTCCCTGGCTTCGGAGGCTTTCCTCGAGCCTCCGGGAGGGCGAAAACGGCCTCCCCAGGCTCCAGAGGCCCTCTGGAGGCCAGAAACGGGCCCGTTTCCAGCCTTCCCGAACTTCCGGTCGGCCCATTTTTCNTCCTGCACCACGGGGGGGGGGGCTTTTCACCCTCCCCAGGCTCCAGAGGCTTTCCTCAAGCCTCCAGGAAGGCAAAATGGCCACCCATTTTGGCCCTCCGGAGGCCAAAAACGGGCCCGTTTCTGGCCTTCCCGAACTTCCGGTAGGCCCGTTTTTCGTCCTCCCCGAGCCTCTACGCGTGCCCTGCACTTACCTGCATCCAAAACAGGCCGTGTGGGGACTCCTGGGAGGGGTGGGGCGGGGCCAGCCAGGAGTGGGATTTGGGGGTTCTCTGAACTGCACAGAATCTTAGCTAGAGGTTCTCCCGAACCCCTGCGAACCCCTAGCAGCC
Organism: Thermophis baileyi; assembly: GCA_003457575.1. Classification (NCBI taxonomy): domain Eukaryota; kingdom Metazoa; phylum Chordata; class Lepidosauria; order Squamata; family Dipsadidae; genus Thermophis; species Thermophis baileyi. The sequence continues at coordinate 248,533 of QLTV01002536.1, read as the reverse complement.
CACCCCTGGGGGGGTAGCCCAAGAGGGAAGGGACCGAACCGGGAGTGGCCACTATGAACAAGGAATGGGCACCCCGAGCGCACGAGAGGGAGCCATCGTGCAAAGGCTTCTGGGCCACGACCACCATCCGCTCGGCAAGCAGGAGCCACAAGTCCAATAGGACCTCCAAAGCACACACTAGCTCCACCTGACACAGCAACAACAACACAATTCTTCACCACCAGGAAAGGCAGGGGCTGGCTCTGCCTTAAATGGCTACAAAACGGCATCAGTGATGGACGGAGAAGCTGCTGTTTGGTCGCAAGAGCCGTCCTGTCGAGCCTCCCTCCGTCTCAGGAGCCGACAGCTGCCTGGCCTGCAGGCATCCCCTCTCCGGCCACCGGCCCCAGCAGGGCTGGAAGAAGCCCTCCTGTGAGGGGCAGAGGAGCAGAGGGCTATTGCCAGGCAGAGCCAAGTGTGCCAGTCTTAGGGACAGTGGCCTGCCTGCGTGGAAAGTGCAGCTGCCGGGCGTGGGTTTCCGGGAGCTCCCACTGTCCCAGCTGCGGCTTTTATTTTGCCCAGGGGGACATTGGGGGGAGGGGGGGCTGGATCCAGCAGCGTCCTCCCGCGGTGGCTTGAGGTGCAGCTGGTGGGATCTTTGAAGTCTCTCCTTCCTTCCTTCCTTCCTTCCTTCCTTCCTTGCCAGGCAGAGCCAAGTGTGCCAGTCTTAGGGACAGTGGCCTGCCTGCGTGGAAAGTGCAGCTGCCGGGCGTGGGTTTCCGGGAGCTCCCACTGTCCCAGCTGCGGCTTTTATTTTGCCCAGGGGGACATTGGGGGGAGGGGGGGCTGGATCCAGCAGCGTCCTCCCGCGGTGGCTTGAGGTGCAGCTGGTGGGATCTTTGAAGTCTCTCCTTCCTTCCTTCCTTCCTTCCTTCCTTCCTTCCTTCCTTCCTTCCTTCCTTCCTTCCTTCCTTCCTTCCCTTGTCCAGGCAAGCCTTATTTTGACAACTGGACAGCCGAGTGGAAGTATCTCTACTCTCTGGAGCGGAACTACCCAAATACAGGAAGCTTCATGTTCCTGCCTGCTCCCTCTGCTCAGTACGGAGGCTGGGAAATGGGTGCGCTGAGGATTTCTGCCAACGACTCTTCCGAAGGCCAGCAGTGAGTATCCCAGGCGCTTCTGGGAAGAGGGCACCCTCTGACCGGCAAGCATGGGAAAACAGGGAGGGTGGCTACACACGGCTGGTTGCAACAGGCTTCTGGCACAAAAGGTCCACTTCCGCTCAAGCAGCTCTCCCCAGCCGATCCCACTAAGATGGCCTCTCCCAGTTCTTCCTGGTGAAGCAACTCGGCTTCTTTCATGCCGCTTGCCACCCGTGGCTCCCCATCCTTGTTTCACCCAATAGGGGCCTCGTTTTAATGGCTTCCTGGTCTGGATCAATCCTAAACTGGGTCAGGCCCAATTAGTGTTCGGTTTGGAGCAGGGGTGGACTTCAAAATTTTTAGCAAGGGGTTCTCTGCCCGGTTGCTGGGTGGGCATGGCCATGGTGAGCGTGGCCTAGTCGACCTCCTGCACCACAGGGGGGGGCATTTTTGCCCTCCCCGGGCTCCGGAGGCTTTCCTCGAGCCTCCGGAAGGGCAAAAACAGCCTCCCCAGGCTCCGGAGGCCCTCTGGAGGTCGGAAACAGGCCCATTTCCCGAACTTCCCGAACTTCCGGTAGGCCAATTTTTCACCCTCCCCGAGCCTCCGTGCATGTCCTGCACTTACCTGCATCCAAAACGGGCTGCGTGGGGACTCCTGGGAGGGGCAGGGTGGGGTGAGCGGGGCCAGCCAGGAGTGGGATTTGGGGGTTCTCCGAACTGCACAGAATCTTAGCTAGAGGTTCTCCCGAACCCCTGCGAACCCCCAGCAGCCCACCCCTGGTTTAGTGCCCTCCAGGAAATGGCAGGAAATCCCAGTCCCTAGACTGGGAACTTCAAAGAATCCGGGATAAAGACAGCCCCCCTGGCAAATCCCGTCTTCTCCTCCAGAGAATTACAGGGACAACTCTGATGTTCCCACAAGATGAGCCTGACTTGTGCTGTTTTTCAACACAAAACGTATTGCGCGAAGTCCAAAATGCCATTCCTTAGAAATGAGCTGTTCCCAATGAGCGCAACCCAGACCAGATTTGGCTGCCCACCTCGTGTCCTGGTCACTTTGCTGGCCCATTTGATTCTTCTCCCTCTGGTTCTCCCCGACTGTCAGAAACGTGGCTGCCATCTGGAGCACGGAGCACGCCATGGCCTGGCACCTGGAGGAGGCCTTCCGGAAGGACTCCGCCGCCTGGGCTGCGGCCAAGTGCCAGCAGTGGGACAGGAAGGAGGCAGACCTGCCTGGGTTTCTGGAGGAGATTCCCGACTGTCCCTGCACTTTGGCCCAAGCCCGAGCTGACTCCGGCCGCTTTCACGTAAGTCCCCACTGCCCGGCCCGGAGAGGCGGCTTAAGACAGGCGCGTTCCAGGCTGGCTGTTAAGGTGGCACCTGGTTATTCTGGTCTCACACGCCCTTGAAAGGAACGGACGCCTTTGAAGGGCTCCGGGTCAAAGCAGAAATTCGAAGGGATGACCGTCCCCCATGCTCAAACCCTGAGAACTGTTGGTGGGGGGTGGGGGAGGAAGGGGGGGGCTTCCTAATGGTGGAGCATCCTGGCAAAAGCAGAGATGGAGAAGGGCCCTGCAAAGGGTCCCCTTCGGGCTGGAGGGGGAAGGGGACCGGCTCTCAGGGGGCTCTCCTGCACCTGCCCCCCATCTGGGAATGCGGAGCAGACCCTCTGCTCTCCTGCACTTCGGTTCACGTGAGGCAGCGGCAGGGCGGGGACCCGGATGGTGAGGCTGGCTCCTTATCAGCCGAGCACCGGTTTCCTCTTGGCACGACCAGCCCCTGCGGCTCCCTTCGCCCACCCGCACCCACTCCAGAGCATGGCCTAAGAGTGCAGGGCGGTCCAGAACAGGGGTGAAATTCACTTACCTTCCCTACCGGTTCGCAAATGTGCGCGTGCTGCGCGCACGCTCGCTTCACTCACGCGCGCCGTGGTCTGCGCATGCGCAAAGCCTTCTGCGCATGCGCAGAGCGTGAAAACTGTCGCAAAAAAGGGACTTCATGACGTCCGCGTGGGTGGGCAGGGCTTCGCGCAGTCAGCCCTACCGGTTCGTGCGATCCGGATAGAACCGGCTGAATTTCACCCCTGGTCCAGAAGGGCAGAGAGTGCGCTAGGACGGTCCGATCTTCCCTCTCAATGGGAGCAAAACGAAGGAGGATGGCTAACCGGACAGCTTTTCCTGGCCTCCCTTTGACTCGTTGACCCTCCTCAAGGGAAGCCGGTTTTCCATGCAAGGCAGGCAAAACCTGGGCAGCCCTCCATGCTGCCCACCGACTGGCAGCCTGGGCAGCCAATGAGGTGAGGGGAAACGGTGCAGAGAGTGACACCTCCAGAGGGTTGGGCATATGGTCGCCAGAGGCTCCCGTTCCTCTCCTCTTCCTCAGACCAAGTCAGGACTGCCGAAAGGCCAGGAGAGGTTTTCAGGACAGGACAGGAGGCGAGTTCACTTATCTCTCACCATCGATTTCTTCCTCATGTTTATGTAGCCTCCCCCGACTGGCATGGGGGTTGCCGCCTGCCCCGACGGGTGGCACAGAAATCTAATCAATGCAATCAATAAAAATCCCTACCCTGCCACAGGCCAGAGGCTGGCAAAGGGCACTACACCTTGGCATACGAGGAAGCTTGGCAGGGGCTCCTCCCTGCGCGCCTCTCCCCTGGCACCAAACCGAATCAGCTCCAAGAGAAGAAAATTCGGGCAGGAGGCGTGTTTCGTAGATCACTAAACCGGCAGGTTTCGCAGGCTGTCAAAACTCCTTCTTTGCATCCCGGGATTTCGGGCCGAAAGGCAATGCACGGGTACCCCAGCCTGGCCTAGGGATCAAGGCACCAGGCTAGACCCCGGGAGGCTGGGAGTTCCAGTCCCACCTTGGGCATCCAAGTTGCCGGGGGTGACCCTGGGCCAGTCACCCGCTCTGGGCCCAATCCACTTCACAGGGTTATTATGGAGGAGGAGGAAGGAGTATTAAGGGTGTTTGTTGCCTTGAGTGGCTTACGAAGTAACAAAGGTGGGATCAAAATCCAATAAAGAAAGAAACTATTCCTCTAAAATCATCGCCAATGCCGGGAGGCCAAAGGGGAGGGGGCACCCCACATCAGCTGGGAGGGGTCGAGAGGCCCAGGGCCGATTCCTAGGGATTGCTCCAGCCACAGAGGGATCCGTGACCCACATCAGATGATAGCCAGCCCTAGGCTGCATAAAAGGGGGGTGGGGAGCATTGTATTGGTCGGGTGAAGCTGCCTTGGGTCAGAGGGACCAGCTGAAGCCTCATCCGGAGGCCCTTCTGTGGGGGGTGGGGGGAGGCAAGGGGGCACCCTGGCTGGCCCAGCACCCTCCAGGTGGTACGCTGGGCACTGCCTTGGCCCGGAGCCTGCCCCAGTCCCTGCCAAGAGACTTAGCAATTTCTGGCAGAAGGATTGAGCAATGCCACTTCAGGGAAAAGGTGGAGGAGGAGCTGCTCTCTCTCCCCTGCCCCTGGCCGCAGGGCGGATCGCTCTGGAGAGGTCGCCCAAGGCAGGTAACTTGTGCCAGTTACGCCCCAGTGGGGGAGGGATTATCCAGATACTCTAGTCTACCCAAAGCAGGAAAGGGCCTTCCTTGGAGGGGGAGGGGGAGACAACTGTGGGGTCCTTGGGGCCAGGGGTGAACCCTAACCCCGGTTCTCTGCCCGGTTGCTATGTGGGTGTGGCCATGGTGGGTGTGGCCTTGTCAGCCTCCTGCACCACGGGGGGGGGCGTTTTTGCCCTCCCCGGGCTCCGAAGGCTTTCCTCGAGCCTCCGGAAGGGCAAAAACGGCCTCCCCAGGCCCCAGAGGCCCTCGGGTGGCCGGAAACGGGCCTTCCCGAACTTCCGGTAGGCCCGTTTTTCGCCCTCCCCGAGCCTCCACGCGTGCGTCCTGCACTTACCTGCATCCAAAACGGGCCACGTGGGGACTCCTGGGAGGGGCGGGGTGAGCGGGATGGGGCCAGCCAGGAGTGGGATTTGGGGGTTCTCCGAACTGCACAGAATCTTAGCTAGAGGTTCTCCCGAACCCCGTGAACCCCCAGCAGCCCACCCCTGAAAAAGGGGCTCTCTGAGTTTGATGGGTTTCTTACAGGTGTTTCATGACCCAAGTAGGGAACATCATCAGTGCTAGAAGTGAGTGGGGGGGGTTATGGAGAGGAGGAGGAGGGTTTCCTGCCATTTCTATGTGCCAATCAAAGTGTTGGTTTGAACTTTGACAGCTCAATCGTCCCGTCCAGGATTTTCTTCCCCTTCCTTGTGCCAGATTCAATACGGCCCAGGCCGCCCTGTTGCCAAACCTCTAACAAAGGCAGGCGGAGGCAAACCGATGCCACCCTCAGGTTCAGCGCCCTCAGGTGCCCCTTTGCTCCTCAGCTGCCCTGTTGGAAAGGGCCCCTTCCCTGCCCAGGCCTCTGGGAAGCCCCCCCACACACACACACACACCCCGGGCGGTCTGGAGAGCGAAGCGACCCACCCGAAAGGCCTCCGAACTTCATGGACCCCCTCCCGGCCCTGCCCAGCACCCTCTGGGCTCCCTTCGTGAGAGCTTTGGCGCTGGTGATAGACGCTTCAAAGGTTTCAGCGGCTGAATCTGACACTGTTTGGATGGAAGTTGTGGAAACGGCAAAGCTGACCGGTTTGGTCAGAGAGAGAAAAAAAAGATGGAGACTTTTTCAAAGACTGGAAACCTTGTATGGACATTGGGTGGACATTCATATCACAAACTGATAAAAGCACAAGAGAGAAAAATATGAAATATAAACTTATGTCTAGAATGATGACAGGTTTTGTTTCTTTTTTTGCTTCATGTCATAACCAGAAAAGCAGCAGTCTTTCTCTCTCTCTCTCTCCTTTTCTCCCTCCCTCCCTCTTTCTCTCTCTCTCTGTCTCCCTCTCTCCCTCCTTCTCTTTCTCTCTCTCTCCTTTTCTCCCTCTCTCCCTCTCTCCCCTCTCTCTCCTTTTCTCCCTCCCTCCCTCCCTTTCTTTCTCTCTCCGTGTCTCCCTCTCCCTCTTCTCTTTCTCTCTCTCCTTTTCTCCCTCCCTCTCCATATCTCTCCCCCTTCTCCCTCTCTCCTTTTCTCCCTCCCTCCCTTTCTCTCTTTCTCTCTCCCTGTCTCCCTCTTCTCTTTCTCTCTCTCCTTTTCTCCCTCCTTTTCTTCCCCCCCCCTCTCTCTTTTGGCACTGTGATAGTTTGTATGTGTTGGATAGTTTGTTTCTCGGCCGCTGGGTCCCTTTTTGTATGAAGAAGGAAAGTCTGCATTGACGATTCACAGATTTTGGGAGTAAAAGGATTAAAAGGGAAGGAAAGGGGAATTTCAAGGTAAGGAAACAAGGAGTGGGGAGGGGGGAAGTAAGATGGTAACTCCTTGACAGAAAGAAGAGTGGAAGTTATCCTTATATATATATATATATATATTCCCCATCCTTTTCTAATCTTTTGATTCTTTACACTTTGTGCTTTGATTATGTTGCAATAGTCTACTGTGAATAACTAAACAACCTTTCCATCTTTTTAGTGTTTAATGCCTTGAACGAAATCAAACCAACCCACAGAGCTATTTTCCCAGGGATTCTGACCCGCTCTGCCTCTTCCCATTTCAGACGGATTATGGGTGCGACATAGAGAAAGGCAGCGTCTGCACTTATCATCCCGGGGCGGTTCACTGTGTCAGGAGCGTTCAGGCCAGGTAAGGCTCTTCTGCCCTCAGCCAGGAAATCAACCTACGTCACACACCCACACCCCACACACCCAAATTCACCCGTGATTTAGGGCAGGGCGCAGACACAAAAATTGAAAACAATCCATGGGCCCCAAAAGTATTGAAAAGAAAAACGAAACTCATCGCACCTGAGGCAACCTCTGGATCCAAGGCCTGCACTGAGGAAAGCTGGGTCTCCGGAGCCTTCCCGGGGGGCAGGGAGCACCTGGGGGGCCCCAGCCGTCCTTGTCCTCCAAAGGCCTTCGGGGCTTTCTCCGGACGAGTTCTGACCCTTTCCCCCTCCGGTTCTCCCGCAGCCCCCGATACGGCGCGGGGCAGCAGTGCTGCTACAGTGATTCCGGCGCCCAGGTGCTGACGGGGGACTCCATGGGGGGCAGCACCCCGGACCGAGGCCACGACTGGGGAGCCCCTCCCTACAAGAAGCCCCCCCGCATCCCAGGCTTCTCCCACTGGTTGTACGACGTCCTCAGCTTCTACTACTGCTGCCTCTGGTCCGACCACTGCGCCGTTTATTTCAAGCACCGGCCCTCCAGCGGCTGCCAGAGATACCGGCCGCCCCGAGCCGGTAGGTTCCCTGCTTTGGGCTGCTGCTCCCTCGGTCCCAGAGGGAGCTCGATTCAAGCAGGTCGCCTCTCCTGGGTTAGGGCACTCGGACTGGGACCCAAGCAGGGGTGGGCTGCTGGGGGTTCGCAGGGGTTCGGGAGAACCTCTAGCTAAGATTCTGTGGAGTTCGGAGAACCCCCAAATCCCACTGCTGGCTGGCCCCGCCCCAGCCCTCCCAGGAGTCCCCACGCAGCCCGTTTTGGATGCAGGTAAGTGCAGGATGCGCGCGGAGGCTCAGGAAGGGTGAAAAACGGGCCTACCGGAAGTTCAGGAAGGCCGGAAACGGGCCCATTTCCGACCTCCGGAGCCTGGGGAGGCCGTTTTTGCCCTCCCGGAGGCTCGAGGAAAGCCTCTGGAGCCCAGGGAGGGCAAAAGTGCACCCCCCTCCACCGCCGTGGTGCAGGAGGCCGACTAGCCCACGGCTACCATGGCCACGCCCACCCAGCAACCGGGCAGAGAACCCCTTGCTAAAATTTTTGAAGCCCATCCCTGGACCCAAGTGAGGGGAAACCCCCCCCCATTTCTCTTCCCCCCCAGTAATACTGCCTGGGGTTCCACTCCTCAGTGTCCTCCAACCCTTTGGGGATTAATCTTTTGCCAGGGGCACCTGGCCTGGGTGTTGCCCCCAGCCTCGGACCTAACAGACTTGAGCTCGCCTTGAAGGAGGAGAGGAAGAACAGGAAGACTACAAGCCTCAGGGAAGGAAGGCCCGGGGGGGGGAGAGAAGGGGGGGAAACAGAGCGGCCGAGGGGAGTCCTGACAGTCAGTCTGCCCAGATCCCGTTCCCAGTCCTGACAGCCACGAATCCCTGCAGTCCTTGGGGGGGGGGGTGTCTGTTCCCTGAAGGGGGTTGCCTTGAGGGGCTGGCGAGTCCTAGAGCCACATCCGGAGAGACAGGGATGGAGGCCAGAGTTTCGGGGGGGAAACGTAGCGCAGGCAATCCTGAAGAAAGCCCAGCGGCTGCCTATATAAAAATTGTGGTGGTGGTGGTGGGATTCAAATTTTTTTTACTACCAGTTCTGTGGGCGTGGCTTGGTGGGCGTGGCTATGTGGTCATGTGACTGGGTGGGCGTGGCCAGGTTGTCATGTGACTGGGTGGGCATGGCCAATTTAGCAGTCCATTTTGCCAGGGAGCAGGGGGTTGGACTAGACGACCTCCGAGGTCCCTTCCAGCCCTGGATTGCTGTGCTGTTTCAAAGCATCCTCTGAAGCTGCGACGAGCCGAGGTGGCGCAGTGGTTAGAGTGCAGTACTGCAGGCTACTTCAGCTGACTGTTCAGCAGTTCAGCGGTTCAAATCTCACCGGCTCAAGGTTGACTCAGCCTTCCATCCTTCTGAGGTGGGTAAAATGAGAACCCAGATT
>QLTV01002536.1:7805-20831 GCA_003457575.1 Thermophis baileyi | reverse complement strand
CCTGCCTGCCTGCCTGCCTTCCTTCAGTCCATCCTTCCTTCGTTCCTTCCTTCCTTCCTTCCTTCCATCCTTGCTACCTTCCTTCCTGCCGATGGCCCCGCCTGCCTGCCTGCCTGCCCGCCCCCTCCCCTCCTCTCCCTGCCGGCGGCTCCGCCAGCCACAGCCGCGCCGCGTCACGAGCCGCCCCCGCCGATCCTCCTCCTCCTCCTCCTCTTCTTCTTCCTCCTCCTCCTCCGCCCGCGTCAGCACCGGAGGGAGAGAGGGAGGAGGCGGGCCGGGGTCTCTGCAGCCGAGCTCGGGAACTGAGCGCCGGTCTGGGACCCTCGCTTGGGCCGGCAGGGTAGAGGAGGCCAGACTGCAACGATGGAGATGACGTGCTCGCGGATCTGGTTCTGCAGCGCCAGATCGTCCACCCGCTCGATCAGGTCGTAGATGGCGTAGATGTTCGGGTGCACCGACTCGAAGCGGCCGATCTCGGCCCGGATGGCCGCCGAGTTGGAGAGGCCGAAGTGAGGAGGGGGCGCACCGCCCGAACCCGGACCGCCCGGGCCCCCCGGAGCAGCCAGGCTACCAGTATCCCGCGGAGGCGGGGGAGGCTGGCCGGGACTCTGACCGGGCCCGCCCGGGAAGTTCATGGCTGGCAGAAGGAGGAGGGGGCAAAAAAAAAAAAAACGAGAGAGAGAGAGAGAGAGAGATTAGATTGATATAGAGATACTGTAGGTATAGATTGAGAGAGAGAGAGATACTGGAGAGAGAGGGGGGCAAAGAGAAAGAGATAGATAGATAGATAGATAGATAGATAGATAGATAGATGATAGATAGATAGATAGATAGATAGATAGATAGATAGATAGATAGATAGATAGATAGATAGATAGATAGATGATAGATAGATAGATGATAGATAGATAGATAGATAGATAGATAGATATAGAGATACTGGAGAGAGAGAGGGAGAGAGAAAGATTGATAGATTTGATATAGAGAAATAGATAGATTGAGAGAGAGAAGGAAAGAAAGAGAGAGAGAAATTAGATTGATATAGATACTTTAGAGAGAGAAGGAAAGAAAGAGAGTAGATTGATATAGATACTTTAGAGATAGATAGATAGATAGATAGATAGATAGATAGATAGATAGATAGATAGATAGATAGATAGATAGATAATAAATATAGAGATACTGGAGGGAGAGAGAAAGAGATTGATAGATTAGATTGATAGAGAAATAGATAGATTGAGAGAGAGAGAGAGAAGGAAAGAGAGAGATTAGATTGATATAGATACTTTAGAGAGAGAGAGAGAGAAGGAAAGAAAGAGAGTAGATTGATATAGATACTTTAGAGATAGATAGATAGATAGAGAGAGAGAGAGAGAGAGAGAGATACTGGAGAGAGAGAGGGAAAGAGAAAGATTGATAGATTAGATTGATATAGAAATACTTAAATATAGATAGATAGATTGAGAGAGAGAAGGAAAGAAAGAAAGAGAGATTAGATTGATATAGATACTTTATATATACGGTGTGTGTGTGTGTGTGTGTGTGTGTGTATAGATATAGATAGATAGATAGATAGATAGATAGATAGATAGATAGATAGATAGATAGATAGATAGATAGATAGATAAAGAGATTAGATATAGATATAGATATATAGATATAGATATATAGATATAGATATAGATATAGATATAGATATAGATATAGATATAGATATATAGATATATATGCATATATATATAGATATATACAGTATATGCAGGTCTTGCCATATTCGGGTCTTTTCCCGTGTAAGATTGAGAGTATCTTGGCGATGTTTCGACGAGATCACACTCATCATCTTCAGGCTGATGTTTTGGCTTCGTGCTCTTGACAGTAAAGTGTGATCAGAGCAGCCGTTTTTCTATAAATATTGGTGGGGGGGAATGGAATACTGGCTTTGTTGCTGTAAGCGGATTGGTTGGCTGTGTTGTAGTATCTTGATTGGTTGATGGAGTTGATGTTTGTAGGTTAGTCAGCTGTTTTGTAACTTCCTGTATATATATATATATATCCCCCCCCCAACTCTGGCCTGGGGATGGTGCCCACGGCTTCCCACAGCTGGCCTTGCTGGGCCTTGGAATCCAGCTGCTTCCCAACAGCAGGAATGGGGGTCTTGCCGGCTGTCCCCTTCCTCCTCCGCCGGGGTCTGCGAAAACCCCTCTACTTTTGGAGAGGGTCAGGAGGGCAGGACTGGGTGTGGGGGGGTGTGCTTCAGCCCCGGCTCCCTTCCCAGCACCGCGGGGCCACCCCAGTTCCTGCCACCCCGGCTCTCCTCCTCCTTCCTCCTTCTGACCTCTGCGGAGACGAATCCCAAGACGGTACCTCCTGAATCTCTTCGTTGCCCATATGCCTGCCCGGCTCACCCTACCTCCTGGGCATTGAGCGGCCTGCTGGCAAATTCCCTGCCATCCTTGGCATTCCTGCTGATGGGGAACGCTCCGTTCCCCCCCCCCCGTTGGCGCTCTCTGTCTGCTTTGGGAAAACTGGCCCTATTCCATGGGCCCTGGGGCTGCTCTCACAAAGACTGGCCTCAGGGCCCCCCGGCGCCCCGAGAACTTTCCGCCTTGACTCTCAACGTTGCTCCTTCTGCCGCTTCCTGGCCCTCCCCGGGGAGACTCTCCCCTGGCCGTGTCCCCAGGGGGCTCCACGGCCTCTTGGTATCACAGCCACGATGCCCGTCTGGCACAACGGTTCCTTCTCACCCTCCTTTGTAGGACCCTCCCCCAAATGCTTCTTGCTAGCCAGGTGACCTGCGTCTCTCAGCAAGGGTCTTGCTGGGCCCCAGCCGCATTTGCCAAGGGGCATCTTAGCGCCAACAGGAGCTGCGTCGGGAGGACGTAACCCAGCAAACCCCCAATGGACTTTGGCCAGTTTTTCCGTGGCGATGCCCATCCCTGGACCTTGAGCGGCTCCGCTGGGTTCCTCAGAGAGTCAAAAAAATCCGTTTGCTCACCTGGGCAAAGGCCAGCCAGCTCGTCTCTGCCGGCTTTGCCACCGTGCCACCTGGTGAGAACGGAGCAAAGGGCCGTCCGCGTGCCGTAAAGGCGGCAGGGTGTAGAGGGAGGCCGCAAGGCCGTGCACGGCGAGGGGGAAACCGGCCGTTCTCCAGTGAGAGGCAGAACCGTCGTATAAATATGCAACAGGACGAGAGTCACCTTCCGCTGACGGTCACCAGAGGCAGGAAAAGGGAAACCGGTCTCGGGCGCCGATGCCATCTCCTGCCCGAGTCTCATTTTGCCACTTTGTTCCCTAATTTCTTCCAGGTTTGCAGCAAAACAGCTGGCACTGCTGTGCCACATCTGCGAGCAGCGTCCCGAGTGACGGGTCGAGGGGGTCCTCTGTGCCCAGCTGGACTTTTGACCCAGCACAAGGATTGGTTGAAAATGACGGCTGAGGTCGGACAAAATGAGCCTAACCCGGGCTTGGGTGGGTGTTCTGGGAAGCAGCCCCCTCCCTTTCAGCCACAATTTGTCGCTTTCTAGCCAAAAGACAAATTTGAACTATATTGAAATATAGTTCAAATTTCACTTTTGTGAGCATGGATCTGGGTTATAGCAATAGCAATATAAATTTATTTATTTATTTATTTATTTATTTATTAAATTTGTATGCCGCCCAACTCCCAAGGGACTCTGGGCGGCTCACAACAATATAAAAAACCGTTAAAAAAAAACCATAATAAAAACAATTAAAAACAGTTAAAAACTCATGCATACCGTTACATGGCCGGACCTCGCCAATTACAGAGGCGAGATCAACGGCCCCAAGCCTGCCGGAAGAGCCAGGTCTTCACTGCTTTCCGGAAGGCCAGCAGTGTGGGGGTGGTCCGGATCTCAGGGGGTCGCTGGTTCCAGCGGGCCGGAGAAGCCACAGAGAAGGCCCTCCCCCGCGGGCCCGCCAGTTGGCACTGTTTAGCTGACGGGACCTGGAGGAGCCCAACCCTGGGGGATCGTACCGGTCGCTGGGAGCTATGTGGCAGAAGGCGGTCTCGAAATAGCACTTAGCACTTATATACCGCTTCATAGTGCTTTTACAGCCCTCTCTAAGCGGTTCACAGAGTCAGCCTATTGCCCCCCAACACTCTGGGTCCTCATTTTTACCGACCTCGGAAGGACGGAAAGCTGAGTCAACCTTGAGCCTGGTGAGATTCGAACCGCCGAACTGCAGCTAGCAGTCAGCTGAAGTAGCCTGCAGGACAGGGATGAAATGCTACCGGTTCGGGCCCAGTTTGGGCGTACCGGTAGCGGCGGCTGCTGGTGGTTTGGAGAACCCGTAGCGGTGGCAGCGCGAGGCTCCGCCCACCCGCCCGGACGTCGCCATTTTCTTGTTAACCCTCTGCGCATGCGCAAAGCGTTCTGCGCATGCGCAGAGGGTGAAAAAGTGCACGCGATGGGAGGGGCGCTTCCGAACCGGTAGGGAAGGTAAGTAGATTTCACCGCTGCTGCAGGACTGCACTCTAACCACTGCGCCACCTCGGCTCTCTCTTTTTTTAAAAAAAAAAACTTTAAAAAAGCATTTTTAAGCATTTAATTCTGGCACTGAAATCTGCACAAAAAAAAATCCCCCTGTAATATGCTCTGTATAAAATACAGGATCCTGGTGTATTCAGCATTATCCCTGACATGAGTTTGAATGTTTCCAGTATTCTACAGAGAGCTATCAGGAAGCCTCTTTATGTTCAACATATGCACATATCATTCAGTTTACAAATATTTGGCCCTTTGGATGTTCTCAATCTTTTTAGCTCGGATCAAGTTTGGCTCAGTTTAACTTGTATCAGAGCTACAGATCCTACTGTTATAACCTGGCCTGTCTGCTGAATTCACCTCTTTTGGAGGTTAGGGCTGACCTCCTGAATCGTAAGCCAATCCAACGGACCGTGAAGCCTTAAACTCACCTGCTTACGTGCTTACCTGGGCCAACCTGGCCCGGAGAGAGGTTGCCTCCTGATTGATGGCTTTTGCAGTCGGAAAAATCCTCCCCCGTTTCAAATGTGGATCCCAGTTCAGGAACATTAAAAAGAGGAGCTGCGCCCTGCCAGGTGGGACCCCCGGATCCATCTAGCCCAGCCCCGTGTTCTCCTAGGGGCCAACCCAGCTGCCCAGGAAGTCTGCCAGTCTGCCTAACCCTTGTCTTCTGCCACATCCCGGTGTGCCCCGGAGAAAGGCCTATTCCGTCCAGAGAATGTGACGGCCGTCCATTGAGGGGGCATCGGCTGTTACGCTTAAGGGACAGCACGGACCACCATCGCCGTGTCTTGAGGAAGGCATTGGTGGCTCTTGGGCCACGGGAAACGCTTCACAACCGCACGTTCAACCGAACACAAAATTTGCCCAAATTACGTCTCACCATTCCCCACGCATGAGGATGCCCTGCCCGACTCACGGACGGGGTGGGAGTAATGGGCTCCCGTGTTCTGCCCCATGCATAGGTGAGTGGAAGGGACGCCTTGCTTGGGCCATGGGTCTGCTGTTGCACCCTGTTGTGGCCTGCCAGACTCGGACTCAGAGGAGGCTGGGGAGGAACTTGGGCCAGTTCTGGAGTCTCGAGAAGGCTCTGATGGATGCTCTGCGTCGGACGCAGAGATAGAGCCAGGGCCGTCCGACATTTCCCAGCCACCGGAGAGGCAGCTGCCTTTGGAGTCTGAGATGAGTGAGGAGGAAGAACAGCTGGGGCCTGTTCCAGATGCGCGTATGCGCAGAGCAGTTAGGAGAGGTGAGCAACGGAGGACAAGGAGTCGACTCGGGAAGCAAAGCACACGTGGACGCCGAATGGCCCCTCCCTGGCTGGGGAATAAATAGAAGGAAAGGGGAGTGGTTGTCGTAGGAGACAACAGTTCGTATTTCTGAAGATTTGGCTCATTGCCTTTCGTGCCACAAAGACTGCTTGCCAGAACTTAATTTGCAGCCTTTCGTCTGGGAGTTCACGGCCTTGCAATTATCCCAAGGAACTGATAAGGTCTGTTACTGCCGTTAACTCCTTGCAGGACTCTTGCCTGGACTTTTCGGTGGGTGAATGCCATTAATTCACGAAAGGTAAATAAAGAGGGGGTTTTCGTGACCAGGAGTCTGTTTCTTGTTTCTGCTGAGTCAGAACACACCCACCCTGATGCACCCCGGAGCCCAGCAGGCGAAGGACAGAAAAGTCCCAGGGCCCTTAGAGAGCCGAGTTGTTCCTTCCCTCCAGAGCGGGTCCGACAAGCAGCAGAGAACTCTTCATGTTGTGTGCCTGCTGACAACACCCTCTTGTGCACTGAAATTGTCCTGCAGTGTTCTTATAGGGCAGGGGTGTCAAACTTGATTTCATTGAGGGTCGCATCAGGGTTGTGTTTGACCTCGGGGGCGTGGCGTGGCCAGGGTGGGCGTGGCCATCACTCGTGTCAGGGGCGCCTGTGGCCCGAGCGCTCTACCAGTGAAAACAGGCTCCCGAGCTCCATTTTCAGCTGGGACGGCCTCCTGCAGCCCTCTGCCAGCGAACACAGAGCTGGGGGGGGGTTCCCGTGGCCATTGTGAGCTCCGTTTTTGGCCGACGGCCTCCTGCAGCCCTCTGCCAGCAAAAACGGAGCCCCCTCACACTCCGTTTTTGCTGGCAGAGGGCTGCAGGAGGCCGTCATGGCCAAAAATGGAGCTCCCCCCGAGCTCCGTTTTTGCTGGCAGAGGCACTGTGGGCCGGACTTTCGCTGTTTCCAGGGCGGCCCAGTGGGCCAGATCTAAGCACCCCACGGGCCGGATCAGGCCCCTGGGCCTTGAGTTTGACATCCCTGTTATAGGGAAGAGGTACAATGCACTTAAATTGTCCTGCAGTGTTCTTATAGGGAAGAGGTACGACGGTGTGTACCACAAAAGCTCCATTGACCACCGTGTGTGTGTGTGTGTGTGTGTGTGTGTGTGTGTGAATAGAATGCCTGCTTTTCCTTCCAACTCCGGCGTGAGATGGTGGGACTGGGATCCCTTCCTAGGTGTCACAGTGTCATTTTTCAGAGGGAACGTATGTCCCTCAACACAGGACACGTCAACTGACAGATGTCCCGGCGGTAGGACTGTTCAGAAAGGTGGTTTATGGTTTATTCCCCCCCCCCCCATCTGGCATTCTCCAGACAGGTTAGCCTGAAAATCCTACTACGCACTTTGGTCTGATAGAAGTTATAATCTCCCTCGCTGGGCAGGGCCCGGTTGGTCCAAGAGAGCTTCTCTCAGATTAACAGTTTAACCGAGTTGGAGGGGACCTTGTAGGTCATCTAGTCCAACCCCCAGCCCAAGGAGGAGACCCCACACCGTTTTTGACAGAGAGCAGTCCAGTTTCTTCTTGAAAGCTTCCAGTGATGAAACTCCCACAACTTCTGAAGGCAACTTCTGTTCCATTGCTTGATTGTTCTCACTGTCAGAAAACTTCTCCTTATTTCCAGGTTGAATCTCTCCTTGTTCAGTTTCCATCCGTTATTCCTTGTCTGGCCTTCGGGTGCTTTGGAAAATCGCTTGACCCCTTCCTCTCTGTGGCAGCCCCTCCAATATTGGAAGGCTTAATGTATAACAGTAACAGAGTTGGAAGGGACCTTGGAGGTCATCTAGTCCAACCCCCTGCTCACGCAGGAGACCTATACTAGGGATTCGAACCGCCGAACTGCCGACCTTTCTGATCGACAAGCTCAGTGTCATGCTCTCATGTCTCCCCTGGTCCTTCTCTTCCCGGATTGATGGAGAGCAGACCTGAAAGGCAGAGACGTGTTGTCCACGGGACTTTGTCTTTCAGGATCCCATCTAGGTCAGTCCCCGGGACCGGAGGTTTTCTCTTTCGATTCTTTAATCCAGTCCTGTATTGCAGTAGCCCCCAGCGGCCATGTGATTTTGGATTCTGTGTTCTGCCAAGCTTTGTACCTGGTAATCCTCAGAATGGAGGGGTAGAGAGCAGGGAAGCTGACTTGAGGGAGCTGGGCAGGAACCGTGACGGAATTAGTTTTTAAGTCCAGAACTAAGGGAGGGTATTCAGAAGCAGCTCATCAGACAGTTCCCTAATTCACTGGAGCGTAAAGAGGAGGAGGAGGACGAGGAGGAGGAGGAGGAAGAAGAAGAGGACTGTGGGGTCTTGGATGCTCTCTGAGCTGGGTGGTTTTCTTGCAGACTACCCATTACAGAGGGAGGAAGGTTTTGCATAGGTGGTCACCATAGGTGGACACCCTTCCCATACGGACTGATGAAGAGCATTAAGGAGCTGATCTAAGCCATGGGAAGGGTGTCCATTTAAGCCGTTCAAAGGAACGGTACCCGAGACCACCTATGCAAAACCTTCCTCCCTCTGTAATGGGCAGTTGCCCACCGAAGCCTCCTCATCTGGGCAGAAACTCCACTGAAGCAGGCAGGACCAGGGTGGAGGCCACCCAGCGTCACACCAGCAAAGCGGTCATGTGCAGGAGCCTTTGGGGTTTGCCCCGAGGATGCAAATCCCCTCCCTCTTAAACTGGACCACATCCCTCAGGGGGTTGCCATTGGCCTTTTCTAATCCCTTCTCATATTTTTTTTAAAAATAATTTAGCATCCCCCACAGATGCGAGCAGCTGTTTACCCGAGTCAAGATGGTTTATGAAAACACCAGCTCTGCTCTCCACTCCGTCCTCGAGGGAATTGACTCAGAGCCTCCGAGGGGTAATTTTCTAGGGGTTTTTTGGGATGGGGGGGGGAGGAATCCGAGGGGACAATGCTGATGACATCGTCTCTGGCCACCCTTGGCCTGGCCCTCTCAACAATCCTCAGGAGCTGATGAGGAAGATTCGCCCTTGCACAATTGACGGTTGATTTTCCTTCATCTTCATCGGGGCTCCTCCCTCGACGCGTTTAATTACCCTTTTTACAAACAATTGTAAATCAGCAATGGTTGCGTTTGTAGAGTGTAGAGGTGCACGGTTCTTCCAATGTTTTTGTTTTCTTATTCTACGTTTTAAATTGCCGTGAGCTGCCCACTCGTGTGTTTGAGCTATAAATACTGTAATAAGAAATCCATCTGAAATTTCCTGTGCAAAAGGTGGCTGCCTTCTCATCCCCTGGCATCAAAGATGGCACCTCTACACACATATAGACTGGGTGAAACCAGGCTTACCGGTAATAGCAGCCACTGTGAGAGGGATCTTGGAGTCTGAGTGGACAACCAGCTAAATATGAGCCAGCAGTGTGCGGCGGCAGCCAAAAAAGCTAATGCAATCCTAAGTTGCATTAGCAGAGGGATACAATCAAGATCAAGTGAGGTACTACTACCACTCTATAAAGCCTTAGTAAGACCACACCTAGAATCCTGCATCCAGTTTTGGTCACCACACTATAAAAAAGATGTTGATACTCTAGAAAAAGTGCAGAGAAGAGCAACCAAGATGATTAGGGGACTGGAGGCTAAAACATACAATGAATGGTTGCAGGAACTGGGCATGGCTAGTCTAGTGTAGGGTCTCCTGCTTGAATGAGGGTTGGACTAGATTACCTACAAGGTCCCTTCCAACTCTGTTAATCAAGAAGGAGGGGGGCAAGCTATTTTCCAAAGCACCTGAAGGCCAGACGAGGAATAATGGATGAAAACTGAACAAGGAGAGATTCAACCTGGAAATAAGGAGAAACTTTCTGACGGGGAGAACAATCAACCCATGGAACAGAAGTTGCCTTCAGAAGTTGTGGGAGCTTCATCACTGGAAGCTTTCAAGAAGAAACTAGACTGCCCTCTGTCAAAAACGGCGTGGGGTCTCCTGCTTGGGTGGGGGGTTGGACTAGATGACCTATAAGGTCCCTTCCAACTCGGTTAATCTGTTAACCTGGATCGGCCACGTTTCCCAGTTGTACCGCTTGGAGTGTGTAGGATCAATCGGATGTCCTGGAACTGGCATCGTCCT
Source organism: Thermophis baileyi (assembly GCA_003457575.1). Classification (NCBI taxonomy): domain Eukaryota; kingdom Metazoa; phylum Chordata; class Lepidosauria; order Squamata; family Dipsadidae; genus Thermophis; species Thermophis baileyi. The sequence continues at coordinate 10,921 of QLTV01002536.1, read as the reverse complement.
GGTTTCCCCCCTTTAGTTTTCGGGATTCCTTATTCTGTAAGGGTCTCCTGCTTGAGTAGGGGGTTGGACTAGATGACCTCCGAGGTCCTTTCCAACTCTTGTCATTCTATGAGGAGCAAGGAATTCCTTGTTCTCGGCTTCTCGTGTTAGCCTCTCTGTCCCTCCTCCCTCCTTGAACGGATCTACCCTTCAAGGACCCTCTTAGATCCATTTCCCTGCTCGTTTTTCTGCTTCGAAGTCAGTTCTTGTGTGGCTGCAGAGTTGCAATATCCTCTTGGGTACTCTTGGGTGTTTTGTGTGTGTGTGTGTGTGTGTGTGTGTGTGTGTGTGTGTGTGTGTGTGTGTGTGCGCGCGCGCCTTTCTGCCAGAGTTTGTGCTTGTTGCCTTCTTCTTTAGGGTCTTCATTTCCTGAAGGAAGCCTTCTTAATCTCCACAGCTTCCCGGATGCAGCTGGAGAAAACACGGTGGCGGATTCTGACCTTCTCCGACGTTGTGGAATCTCGCCGTTCCTGCATAATCTTCAGGCCCAAGGAAGAGATTTGTCTCCCTTGACAAGAAACAACGGATGGAAACGAATCAAGGAGAGAAACAACCTACGGAACGAAGGAGAAACGTCCTAACGGCGAGAACAATTGACCACTGGAACTGCTTGCCACCAGAAGTTGTGGATGTGCCATCACTGGAGGTTTTCAAAAAGAGATTGGACAACCATTTATTCAGCATGGTATAGGGGTCTCCTGGTTGAGCCGAAGATTGGACTAGAAGACTTCCAAGGTCCCTTCCAGCTCTATTCCGATTGATTGATGGATGGATGGATTGACTTCTCCTTTCATTACCTATCTGGTGTCCCAAAGGGACAGGACCTTTCTCCGGCCAAGGCACGGCCTCCAGGAGTGGCCGTGGTCCAGCAATCGCTCCGGCCTCCGACAGGGCTCCCGCTGCCCTTCTTGAACCAGGAAAGGGTATCCCCAAACGACAGAGAGGTGCAGCTCCTACGCACTGTAAGAAGAGGCCCCCAATTTCTACGAAGGGAAAAAACATCAAAGGCGTTCTCCAGAGACCTATCAAGCGGCACAACTCGACACCTGCCAGGTGCGTGGATCAGGAGGCGGCTTCTAAGCTTATCCGATCCACGGACATCCTTCATCACTGGAGGTTTTTAAGATGAGACTGGACACTCCCTTGTCTGAAACGGTATAGGAGCTCCTGCTCGAGCAGGGGGCTGGACTAGAAGACCTCCAAGGTCCCTTCCAACTGTGTGATTCTCTTATTCTGAATGTATAGAGTCTCCTGCTTGAGCAGGGGGTTGTAATAAATGACCCCCCCCAAGATCCCTTCTGACTCTGTCATTCTGTCAGGATCTCCTGCTTAAGTTGGGGGTTGGACTAGAAGACCTCCAAGTTCCCTTCCAACTCTGTCCTTCTGTGATTCTGAAGGGTCTCCTGCTTGAGCAGGGGGCTGGACTAGAAGACCTCCAAGGTCCCTCCCAGCTCTATTCAGATTCCGATACTTTCCTGCCAGCCTACCCGGAGACCCCAAAATCTGCCAAGAACAGTTTTAACCGGAGTCCTTAGCGCTCTCTGAGTGAGCTTGGTGGTTTTCTTACAGACGTTTCTTACCCAGACTAGGTAACATCATCAGAGCTCTGCAAGAAAACCACCCAGCTCAGAGAGCACCAAGGACCCCTCACTTCAACCCCTCACTACAGATTCGCCTTTATTGGTGCAGCTTTCACCGTATCAAATGAGCACGGAAAGACGTGCAAGGTATCCGAGGCTCGTTGCCCTTCTCATCCGTTCGTCCGTCTTTGTAAGAGGAAAAGGGAAGTAATACGTTCTCTCTCTCTGGGCACGATGAGAATATATCTGCTGAACAAAACTCCACACTGGCAACAGGAAAGGCATCCGGCCATGAAACACTCTGCTAGCTCCATTCAGTTGCCCAGACTCCACCCCGCAAGAGGAGGAGGATGATAGTCTCTAACTCGTAAATGGAACTGCAGCCCAGGAAGACTAATGCCGATATTAGAGTGCAGATGAACCGGAAGAACAGAGTTGGAAGGGACCTGGGAGGTCTTCTAGTCCAACCCCCTCCCCCCCCGGTGGGAGTGGGGCGGAGAATGTTCCAAAGGGTTGGGCGATGGCCGGGAAAGCTCTCTTCCTGACCCCTGCCAGTTGGAACTCTTTCACTGACCGGGTCCCTACGATGCCGCCCACCCTGCGGATGCAGTTCCGCAGGTCACCTGGGCCCATGCAAGGTCTTTTGGGGTGAATTGCATGGCTATGGAGTCCGTATTCAAAGCTTTGATTTATTCAAGAGGGCAGACTACAGGCAGTCCTCGACTTGCAACGGTTCACTTAGCGACCGCTCTGAGTTACGATGGCCCCGGGGGGAAAAAAAAGACCGCTTTTCACACGTACAACCATTGCGGCCTCCCCGTCAAAATTCCAACACTTGGGAACTGACTCACATTTATGACCGTCACAGTGTCACGTGATACCTTCTTGTGACCTCCCTCCCTTTTCTGTCTACCCACTCCTTCCTTCCTTTCTCTTTTTCTTTCTCTCTTCTCATTCTTTTTTCCATTCTCTTTTTCAGTCTTTCTTTCTTCTCTTCTCATTGTCTCTCCTTCCTTCCCTCTTTTTTTCTCTTCATTCTGTTTTCCATTCTCTTCATTTGTCTTTATTCTCTTCTCAGTCTCTCCTTCCTTCCTTCCCTCCCTTTTCTCTCTTCTCATTCTTTTTTCCATTCTCTTTTTGTCTTTCTTTATTCTCTTCTCATTATCTTTCCTTCCTTCCTACCTCCCTTCCCTTTCTTTTTTTCTCTTCTCATTCTTTTTTCCATTCTTTTTCTTTTTTATTCTCTCATTGTCTCTCCTTCCTTCCTTCCCTCCCTCTATTTTTTCTCTTCTCATTCTTTTTTCCATTCTATTTCTGTCTTTCTTTAGTCTCTCTTCTCATTGTCTCTTCCTTCCTTCCTTCCCTCTTTTTTTTCTCTTCTCATTCTTTTTTCCATTCTTTTTGTCTTTTTTATTCTCTTCTCATTGTATCTCCTTCCTTCCCTTTCTTTTTCTCTTCTCATTCTTTTTTCCATTCTATTTCTGTTTTTCTTTTTCC
>QLTV01002535.1:219678-230918 GCA_003457575.1 Thermophis baileyi | reverse complement strand
CCTCTGAAAAAGCATAATTGTAATTTGTCTCTAATGCTGGATATCACTTGGTTACAACAATGTATTCCTTGCTACTATACTAAAATATAAACCTCTTTTGTTTTCCTTGAAAAAGGATGTTGTCAGAGTTCATCTTGAAGATTGGGGAAAGATGTGGAAGCAAGAATTCCCAGCCGTAATAAGTCCCAAACAATGTTAATTAGTCTGACAGAAGTCTGCCACAGTCTTTCGGGAGAAGGCTGGTAAGCACCCACCTTTATCTCTCTTGACACGCTGCCAAAGACCTAATTGGCAAGTAGCTTTGCAAGGCGAAACAGAGCACGGAGTCAGAACGGAGCTGATGAGTTACACCGACCAGAATTGAACCAAGTTGCTTCCTGCAATGAGCACATCCATTTGCTCCTCTTTTATGTCCTATGGGAGGAGCCAATCATCTCCAAGCCTTACTCCCGAGTAGCCCTTTTCTTCTGTAACTGTTCTTGCCATCTGGCAGCTCTGCGCATGCTCCTCTGCCTCGCTCATGTCAGCCTCTGGAGGCTCTGGAGTCAGCACAGACCTCCCAGATGGCCTGGGCTGGATCTCTGCCTCTGACACCGAGCCTTCTCCAGACTCCAGGACTGGCCCATGTTCCTCCCCAGCCTCCTCGCTGTCCGACTCTGCTGCCAGCTCCGCAGGCCGCTGGCGGACCACAACAATCGGCACAAGCCACGCGGCGTCCTGCTGTGAGCGGCGGCACCGGCACCGGCACCAGCACCGGCGTGACAAGCCACGTGGTGTCCAGCTGCAGAAGAAGTCGGGCAGCAGTGCGACAAGTGTCGGGGCATGGGAGGCCTGGCTGTGGCGGTCCTAAGGTAAGCGGGTGCGGGGCGTGTGGGGCAGCTCCACACCCCACCCCCCACAAACGGCTGGACGGTGCGTGGCTCGTCGTGCTGGTGCCGCTGCTTGCAACGGCACATGCCATGCAGCCTCCTACTGAGAGCGGCAGCACCGGCACGATGAGCCACGCAGCATCCTGCCGCAAGCAGCGGTCAGTCGCCACAGAAGTCGGGCAGCAGCGCAACAGGTGTTGGGGTGTGGGAGGCCTGGCTGCGGTGGTCCTATGATAAGTGGGTACGACATCCCCCAAAAACAAGATCTGGTGCTTATTTTGGGGCCCAAAAGAAAATAAGACCGGGTCTTATTTTCAGGGAAACATGGTATGTGCCACTGCTGCCATTACCACAGCCACCTTCATAGATGCTGGCTTGATCATCGAAGAAGACAAGAGACTTGTAGTTGACCACAATAAAGTCAAGAGAGCCCAGGAAAAAATTATGAAGTCCCTAGATTAAGAATTTGATGAGCTCTGTAAGAAGGGCGAAATAGAATGCATCTTCTTCGACAGCCATATAGACGCAACTAAAGTTATGCTGAAAGAAAACAATTCAGAGCAGCAATTCCCCAGTACCATAAAAGAAGAACATTATTCTGTGTGCCGTGAGCCGGGTGGAAGATATCTTTATCATTTCACTCCAGAGAAAGGCTCAAAAATAGGAAAACCTGCTGAAGTGATTGCAGATAATCTAGTGTATTTCATGAAGAAGAAAGGCATTGAGAAAAGCTTGAAGGCCATTGGAGGAGATTCTACAAATGTTAATACTGGCTGTGAAGGTGGTGCCGTGCACTGCGTAGAGGTCAAACTTGACCGGAAGTTGATCTGGTTGGTGTGTGCACTCCACACGAATGAGTTACCCCTATGACACTTAATCACAAAATTGGATGGGAAGACCTTGTCTAACAACAAATGGACAGGTAAAATTAGCAATATGCTAGACACGGCAACAGAAGTTGACATTGATTCTTCATTCACCAGAGTTTCAATTGGTGAGCCTCTCATTTCACTGAGCGACAGTGTTGTAAAGGATCTCTCTACTGATCAAGCGTATGGATATAGGATCACACAGGCATTAAGGACAGGAGAACTTCCCACAATCTGGCTCTTCTGGAAATTGGCCCCGTAAGCCATTCACACTGGTTGACAACTGCAAATAGGCTTTGTCGAATATGGGTTTCAAAACATGGCTTTAAAGGCAAAACTCTCCAAAACTTAAGAAAGATAGTGGAATACATCATTGGTGTCTACTACCCTTGCTGGTTCAACATCAAAGTAAAACATTCCTGGATTGAAGGCCCACATCATGTGTTCCAGCTGCAGCAAGTCAGACTGCAAAAGAAGGCTGTAGTAGATGCTGTTTTGCAAACCATTCAGCGCTCAGCATGGTACGCTTTCAGTGAAATGATAATCCAGACACTCTTGTGTTCAGATGACATTCAAGAGAGGAGAGCTATGACACGCTGGGAGATTTTTCTCTACGTGCAAGAAAAATGCCTTTAATCAACGCCAGAGCATCCACTCTGCTGGAGCTGATTGATTGGTCTGAAGGTGTATATGAGCCACCTTTGACATGCAAACTGACTACAGCGGAAATAAAGAAGTTCATTGATGAACCAATGCAAGTACCACAGTGACCCTGTCATGCCCAATCAATAGAGAGATGTGTGAAACAGGTCACAGAGGCAACAAGCAGCGTGTATACACATGAGAAACGTGAGGGTTATATCAGAAGCCAAGAAGCAAGTTGATGGCTGATGTCAAAGAACTAATCAAAATAAGACTTGATGAAACTCGCTTAAACATTTTTGTAACTCAGATAATTGCTTTCTGATGTTAGTGTCAACCTCGAAACAGTTCAGGCCACAGAGCAGGGCCACAGAGCAGCCAAGTGTCTGGCACCTGCCCCTCGGTCCGGAGGGAAGGTGCCCACTCCAGCCAAGCCGAAGAAGCCACAGCGGAAAGGGTGAGAGAAGGCGAGCGTGGCATGCCAGGTCGTGGAGGTCTCCCCCTCTAGCACCGAGGGAGAGGGAACTCCGACTGATGAAGACAAGCAGCCAGCCCCTTACGAGAGTGACGAGGGGGAGAGCAACCCGATGGTAAGTGGAGCCATCAGCCCCTTCTCCATCCCGGTGAAGATTGTAGGGCCTAAGTCGGGAGCCTAAGGGGATTTGGAGGCGCTCGTAGACTAGGGCGGCACTCGCTGCCTAGTGAGCATGCCGACGGTACTGAGGCTGGGGATACGGGCGAAGAAGTTGCCGCAATCCATGAGGTTTGAGCAAGTGGACAGTTCCCTGATGGGGGCTCCCCCGTGACCCATCTAACAGCCTGTGTGGTTACAGATAGGGCAGCATCATGAGATCATCCGGTTCGTGATCAGGCTGAGAATGACTGAGTCGATAATCCTGGGGTTGTCCTGTCTTGACAAATGGGGCCCCACCATATGGTGGCAGAAAGGGGAGAGAAAGATGAGGCTGAGGAGGAAGATTCCTCCCCCCGCGAGAGACCTTGGAGGAGAAGCAGAGCGGCAGAGATCTGAGGGGAGGGAGGCTAAGCATCTGAAGGCCGCCTCGGAGCAGCCATCAGGAATCCCACTCATTCCCAAAGAGTACAGGTCTCAAAGGTCTGAGCTCCGGACCCAAACCAGAATGAGGACACCACTCGCTCAGGGGTGAAATCCTCCCGGTTCGGCCCGGTTCGGGCGAGTAGGTAGAGGTTGCAGCGGCTGGTTCGGAGAACCGGGATGGCAGCGCGAGGCTCTGCCCACCCACCCCGACATCATCACTTCCTGGTTTTTAAAACAACTTTTTAAAGGCTATTTTCCCTGCCGGTTCCCCTGAAAGAAAGAAAGAGAGAGGGGGGGAGGAAGGGAGGGGGAAGGGAAGGGAAGGGAAGGGAGAAAGAAAGAGAAAGAAAGAGAGAGGTGTTAGAAGGAAAAAATCAGGACTCACTTTCCAGCCAGAAGATCGCTTGGCAAAGAAGAAAAACAAATGCTGTCGCTTTAAATCAGCAGTCTCCAAAGTTAGCCACATGGCTGGCTGAGGAATTCTGGGAGTTGAAGTCCACAAGTCTTAATGTTGCAAACTTTGGAGACTCCTGCTTTAAATTGAAAAGCCTTCCGAAGCTGCTCGGAAGGAGGTTTTTAATTGCAGAAGCGAAGTGACATTCAGCAGTGGATAAAAGGAAGGATTCTTATATGGTTCTATGTTTATGAAGTTTTGGGGGTTGTGTAATATGGGCTTTGTGTTTCTAAAACGGTTTGGGTGATTCCCATTGTGGCTAAATGACTTTCGTCCTGTGTCGGGTCTTGAGTGTGGGGCTGCTTATTCTGATTCTACTACTGTGTTTTGTTAGCTGCCAAATCTTGCCATGGGGGAATTTTTCTTGATTTTGTGTGTGCCTTTTATTATGAGTAATATTTTATTTGGGGGGGTTGCTTAGAAAGAAAGAAAGAAAGAAAGAGAGAGAGAGAGAGAGAGAGAGAGAGAGAGAAAGAAAGAAAGAAAGAAAGAAAGAAAGAAAGAAAGAAAGAAAGAGGGAGGGAGGGAGGGGAAGGAGGGACACAAACTTGGCTGGCACTAGACACAGCTTCAGAAGATGCTTTGAAACAGCACAGCAAAGGCTGGAAGGGACCTCAGAGGTCATCTAGTCCAACCCCCTGCTCCCTGGCAAAATGGACTGCTAAATTGGCTGCACCCACCCAGTCACATGACAACCTGGCCATGCCCACCCAGTCACATGACCACATGGCCACACCACCTGAAGCCACACCCACCTGACCTCCAAGCCACGCCCACAAAATAAGCCACACACACAGAACCGGTAGGGAAAAATTTCACATTTCACCCCTGCACTCGCTGCATTTTCCTCAATGGTTTATTGAGCCAGAATCTCGGCACACAGTGAGTTCCATTGAAATGAATAAAGGAAAAAAGTTCCTTTATTTGAAGGCTGGAGCCGCGCCCTTCTGCCGCTGGAGCAACCGACCATCCAGCAGGCCTGATCAGCTGTTCCTTGGCCTGCTGGCATCTTTGATCAGCTGTACGTCAGCCGACATGCGGGCAGTGACGATAAGCTAATCCTCAGTCGGCTTCCAGTCAGATGGAATCAGCTGTTCGTCTGCTCTGCTGTGCTCACCGCTCACAGTCTCTAATGTTCACCGAAGGGCTCCGAGACGCTGCGTGCTTCCCATCACCCACCTTCTGTGCTTGGGGTTCCTTCCCCCCCAGATATGGTAACCCCAAGACGGCGTTTGTCATTGTTGCCGTTTCGGGGGGTTGACAGGCGGCTCCCCTTTACCAGGGCCAAATCTGTAAGACAGTAAGTACATGCATTATGTTAGCAGGCAGTCACGCCCGTCCTCCCATATCACTCCCAGGTTTGTGGGGGTGTTCTCTGTGAAATTTATTTATTAGTTGGGTGGCTCCAATATTCCTACTCACCACCCAGGAAGCTTCCAATAATGGGTACCCTTTCCATCGTACCAGGTATTGTAGTTTTCCCGTGTATCCGGGAATCCAATACCCTGTCGATCTCATAATGGGTCTTCCCCCCACCGCGATAGGCCCGTGTGCAGGCTGCGGCATAGGGCGGGTTTCAGACGCTTCCACGGGCTTCAGCAGACTGCTGTGGAAGACCAGATGTACCCTCCCCAACAGTGGGGGGAGTTTCAGCTCCACTGTAACTGGGTTGATTACCCGCACCACAGGGAAGGGGCCCAGGAACTTCGGACCCAGTTTCCGGAAGGGGACCTTCAACCTCAAGTATTTCGTCAAAAGGTACACCTTCTCCCCCACGTGGAAAGGTCTTTGCGGAGCTCTTTTCTTGTCGGCCTGGATCTTTTGGGTTTTGGCCACTTTCCTTAATGCCGTCTTTACAGCACCTCACACCCCTTACAAGGTCTCCATCCACTCACTCAGGCTAATGGGGGAAGGAGCTTCTCGGGGGTACTGAGGAATTGGGATGAATTCCACTCCATTAACTACCCTGAAGGGGGTGAAGCCCGTGCTGCTGTGCTTGTTATATGCCACCTCTGCAAATGGTAGTTCTGCCCAGTTGGTCTGCTGGTATGTGACGTAGCATCTAAGGTACCTCTCCACCATGGCGTTAGTCTGCTCTGCCGCCCCATTGGTACTTGGGTGTCGGTGAGTTTGCGGGAGGTATAGGCGCAGGGCTGCAGCTTGCCCTGCTCGTTTGCTTGGAGAAGGACAGCACCCACGGCCACGTCACTGGCATCGCCCTGGATCACAAAGGCCAGCTCAGGGTCCGGGTGTTTAAGGACAGGCTCCTTGGCAAATAAGGCCTTCAGTGTTTCAAAGGCCCGCTGGCATTCGATCGTCCACTAGAGCGGCTGGCCAGGTCGGGGTTTAGCCACCTTGTGTTTGGTTTTCAACAGCTCCGTTAACGGCAAGGCCACCCTGGCGAACAAGGGAATGAATTGCCTATAGAAATTTGTGAAGCCCAGGAAACTGCAGCTGCCTGCGTGTCTTAGGCACCTGCCACTCCAGGACTGCCTGAACCTTGGTGGGATCCATCTCCACCCCGGTGCTGGATACGCAATAACCCAGGTAGTCCAAATGGGTCTGGGGGAACTCGCATTTAGACACTTTCACATAGAGCAGGGGTCCTCAAACTACGGCCCGCCAATGCAATGTATCCGGCCCGCGGAGTGGTGGGATACAGCCCAGCCCCTCGCCCCTCTCCTCCTAGCCACTCCTTGAGTGGCTGGCTTTTCCCGGCTGACGGGGGCCTGGGGAAGAGGTGCCTCGCCAACCGCAAGGCTGCACCACCCACATCGCTCCTCCTCCAGCTGTCGGCCTTATCTTCCAGCATCCAGCCGCACTTCTCATTTCAACTGCACTTCTGATCCTGTTGTTAGAAGTCCTCAAATGTAAGGCCGAAGGGCGTGTGTGGGCGGGGGCGGGCCGGCTGGCAGAGGGTTGATGCCGGCGGCGCTCCCAGGCCGGCGGGTGAGCAGCTCAGTCCAGCTGGCGTAGGGTTGATGCCGGCGGCACAGCCACGTGCTCCTGGGCTGGCGGGTGGGTGGGGGAACAGCTCCGGCCGGCTGGCAGAGGGGTGATGCGGGCGGCGCAGCCACGTGGTCCCTGGCCGTCCCCCGCCCGCTGGCAGTCACCAGTCCCCTCGTCCCTCGGCGTTACACCCTGTGGATGTCATTGAGGGTGGAGGTGCCACTCTGCTCGCCATCCCCAAAAAGGGAGCTGGCAGCCTTTGTAGGGGCAGACATCATCACGGACAAGGTGAGAGTCACGACGGCCGTCGCCACTACAAAGGAGCGACCCCTGCCAATGTCATCATCGGCCATCAAAAGGAAGAGCCTCGAGCCCTCTGAGTAAGTCGTGTCTGCTGCCCGCTCTTCGGGGCTCCTTTACTCAGTGCCAACTTTCCCGGAGGGAGACGCGATTGCATTGTGCGCAACTACAGCGGGCGGGAGGAAGCCCTGGAAAGGCAGCATTAGGCGCTGCTGGGGCTGGAGAGGAGGGCGTCGGAGGGCAACACAATGGGGCTGCCGCTTGCTCTTTTCTCTTCGCTTTCAAAGACGCGCCTGCCCTCCTGTCGCCGTTCCCCTCTTGCAACTGAGTGGGCAGTGTGGCCCTCCGCTTGCTAGACCTCATCGGCTTGTGCTGAGCACTGCCTTCTTCAGGGGTTGCGCCCCTTTGGCAGGGCAGGCAGAATCCAGAGATGCACCGAAGTTCCCCCATTTTTGATTCAGGAGATAAATTGCCCCAGACCTCAGACTCGCTACCAAGCTCCCATTGAGAGTAGGAGTTGGAAGGGGACCGGCAGTTGGTAGGATGGTGAGCGCAGTTTCTTCTGACCTGGAGGTTTAAGGGAGGCTGGCGGCAGCAGCCGAAAGCGATTTCAGAGAGAAAGAGAGAGAGATGGGGTGAGAGGCTGTGTGGTTTCTTTTCTTTCACTCTCCTCGCTGCCTGCCCAGTTTAATGATCTGATTAGACTAGAGTGGTCGAGGCTATTACCAGATGAGTGCTCAGTGTCTCAATTGTCAAAATGCAAACCAGTTTGAAACTACAACACGTTGTAGTATCTCAGAAATGGCCAAGCACCGGCTTCTTGCCACATTCTTAGTCCATCCCTCTCCCAATTAGCATAGACGTTATAAAATGCTCAAAGTATTAACAAAATTAAGTAAGGGTTTCTGGTGAATTTCTTACAAGGATCCTTACCTTCCAGCCCGCGGGGCTTGCAAAGCTCTGCTCACCGCGGCTGGAAATGCGGGCTGGGGGAGGGGTCCGAGAAGAAGGGGGAAAGGAAAAAAAAGCACCTTGCCCCGAATGCTCTGTGCTTCCCCTTTGCCCAAATCCGTCTGCGAGTCCCGAAGCTGTGAGGAGGATCGTCACCCACTTTCTTTGTAGTCAACCTTATTTTGAAACAGTGGCAGGTCTGGCTTGGTGGGAGGGGTTGGGGGAGACTTTGAAGTGAGGGGTGTGTGTGTGTGTGTGTGTGTGTGTGTGTGTGTGTGCTCTCTCTTCCTCTCCCTCCTTTTTTGTTCGTGAGAAATCTCTGTTTTAGTTACAGTCTTAATTGGTGCAGTTCTCAGTCTGGTTTATTGTGTGGTCATCTGAAACATATGATCAGGAGTTATTTTGAAGGAAATCCTGTTTGTTTTATTCTTTTTTTAATGGCCTATTTTAAGGAACCTGAAGCTGCTGCTGTAATGAAGTTAGGCAAGTGGCAAGAAAGTTTGCGTTCTTTTTCCCTTTGGGGAGGGGGGTCTTATTAAATAAATAGATGCCTTTGAGCAAGTACAGCTTAGAAGGACAAAGGCAAAATGGACTGCTAAATTGGCCACGCCCACCCAGTCACATGACCACCTAGCCATGCCCACCCAACCAATCATTAGGCAGATCAAACTATAGTCCGGCCCCCCAACAGTCTGAGGGACCGTGAATTGGCCCCATTTAAAAAGTTTGAGGACCCCTGTTTTAGGGGGATCCGACTGTCAACTTCAAAATGGATCAGGCCTGATGCAGCTATCTTTCCATTTCTCAGATTGCCACACAGTGTGGGAGGGGGGAAGTCTGGAATGTCAGTCCAGACAACAACAGACCATCTTGTGGGAACCAAGGTCATCTCAACAGGTGCTGGCCAGAGACTAAGGGGAGTTGCCAAGGAGATGCCAGAACACCTAATTGGACAATGTGACCGGTGACCATGAGGGTGGGAATTATTTTTTCTTTAATTATACTGAAACCGTGGGAAATATTTAGAGCTGGTTTTATTTCCATTCATGCCGAAACGATGTACTCAATAAAACAGTCCTTTGAGAAAGTTGGAACTCTCGGAGTGCTGATTGGTTTGGGTTCATTACTCGGAACATTGACAGTTAGTTTATGATTGCATGGATTATTTTTGGCTTAGCTAGGTAAGATTCATGCAGAAAAAAACTTTAATTTTTGTAGCACAAGGTGTAATTTTGAGAAGATAAAGTTAACAGTATTTGTGGGGTATATGATCAGACATGGATTTACCATACCAAGCTAAACGTTGTGCAATTGCAAACTTAACAGCAGATTTGAGTTCTTGGTGTAAAAAAACATATTTTTAGAACCCCCTCATTGAAAAAAATTGGAAAAAATTTCACCCCTTTAAATGACACGCCCTACTCTACAGCCATGTCCGTATAATTCCCAAAAACTTACCGAAACTGAGCACAGGTGGGTGGTCTAGGAAAAGGAGGCATATGCGGTGCGCTGGGCACTCCTAACTTGGAGACATTTCTTAGAAGGGAGCAAAATGCCTTTTGAGGTGTGGACTGACCATAAAAACTTAAGAGGCTCTAACCCCCCCCCCCCCACAAGTTATCACGCAAACAGGTCCACTGGGCTCAGTATTTTAACCAATTCCATTTCACCATGAAATAACTCCCAGGGGGAAAAAAATTCTTAGTGGATCCCTAGAATGCCACAATATAACAGCTCAAAGCCAGACGTGATCAGACCAGTCATCCTGTCCCACCAATTAGCGGCTCCAGTCACCACTAGAACGCAAGCCAAGCTAATGCCCCAAGTAGCCGAAGATGTTAGGGCTGGCCTGAAGGCAGCACTGGAGGAGGACAAATGGTTTCAAGCACATAAGGTAGTGTACAATACAGGATGGGTTGTGAGAGCCAAAGTATATGTCCCTGAAAGTCAACAATTGATGGTCCTGCAGAAAAGTCATGATTCTTAAGCAGCAGGACATTTTGGCTTTGTAAAAACCCTGCATCTGGTTAAACGACAATTCTGGTGGCCGTCATTGAAAAAGGACATAGAAAGCTATGTAGCTAGCTGCCATTTCTCTGCGTCTCCGTGGAAGGAGATCTCAATGGACTTCATAGTAGAGCTGCCCGTGCGTTACGGAAACACTGTAATTTGGATAACTGACTTGTTCTCCAAACAAGTGCACTTTGTGCCCTGACAGAAAATCCCCTGTGCATGCACTTTGGCCAAACTGTTCATGCAGCTTATTTATAGATTGCATGGAGCTCCAGAAATGATAATCTCAGACTGCGGAGTTCAATTCACTTCACGGTTTTGGAAAGAGTTTTAAAAACTTTTGGAGACCACTCATGGGCTTAGCTCCTCACATCATCCAGACACAAATGGAGCCTGTGAATGTACAAACAGGGTCCTGGAACAATACCTCAGATACTACATTAATTACCAACAAGACAACTGGACGGACCTCCTTCCGTTCGCTGAGGTTGCATACAACAACTCAGTACATAGTAGCACTGGGTTCACCCCTTTTAGGGTGGCCATGGGGCAGAACTTTGTATCTATCCCTGGCTTCTCCAGGCCACCACAGCAACCATTTCCTTGAAAGAGTGGATCACACAACTACAGTACATCTGGCCGGTAGTAAGGAAAGCTCTGGAGGAAGTGAGGGAGGCATATAAAAAGCAAGTTGACAAAAAGCACGTGAAACCGAAAGACTTTAAAGTTGGGGATAGGGTCTATTTATCTACCAGGTATTTACAGTCTAGACCAGGGGTCGGCAACCTTAAAAACTCAAAGAGCCATTTGGACCCGTTTCCCAGAGAAAACAAAACACCCGGAGCCACAAAACCTGGGTGGGCATGGCCAACTCGACGTCACTCCCACCGAGTCACATGACACCCCCCCCCAGCACCCAGGTTTTGTGGCTCTATGTTTTCTTTTCTATGAGAAACAGGTATCTCTCTCTTTTCCCTCTCTCCATCTCTCTTTCTCCCTCTCCAATCTCTCTCCCTCCCTCTCATCTTTCTTTCACTCTTTCCCTCTCCCCATCTCTCTCTATCTCTATCTCTCCCTTCCTCCCCACCCCTCTCTGTCTCCCTCCGTCATCTCTCTCTTCCTCCCATCTTCCTCCC
>QLTV01002535.1:118821-129702 GCA_003457575.1 Thermophis baileyi | reverse complement strand
CTGCCTTTTGTCCTTTGTTCCTTTCTGTGTTTCTTCCTTCCTTTCTTTCTTTCTTTCTTTCTTTCTTTCTGTCTTTCTGTCTTTCTGTCTTTCTTCCTAACATCTTTTTTCTTTCTTCTTTCTTTCTTTCTTTCTTTCTTTCTTTCTTTCTTTCTTTCTTTCTTTCTTTCTTTCTTTCTTTCTTTCTTTCTTTCTTCCTTCCTTCCTTCCTTCCTTCCTTCCTTCCTTCCATCCATCCATCCATCCATCCATCCATCCTTCTTTCTTTCCTGTCTGTCTGTCTGTCTGTCTGTCTGTCTGTCTTCCTAACATCTTTCTTTCTTTCACGGGAGCGTGTGGGCCCGGCCAGCACTCGGCTTACCTTCCTGGCAAGGCTCGGAGACCACCCGGCACACCCATCCGCCAGCTCTCCACTTTCTGCCTGCCCCGCCAAAGCCCTCGCCAGCTCGGAGACCGCGCTCCCGGACGGCACATGACAGGGGATGCGACGCGACGCTGCCATAGGTCCATAGGTGCGCGCCCCGACGCTTCCCGGCCCGCAAAGGTCCCGGAGCCGAAGCCGGGAAAGCGAGAGGGGCGGGGGCGGCGGCAACCGCGCTCCTGCAGCGTCGTGTCCCCTGTCATGTGCCATCCGGGAGTGCGGTCTCTGGGCTGGCGGGGGCTTTGGCGGGGCAGGCAGAAAGTGGAGAGCCGGCGGATGGGCGTGCCGGGTGGTCTCCGAGCCTTGCAAGGAAGGTAAGCCGAGCGCCGGCCGGGCCCACACGCTCCCGCCCTCCCCTCGCTCCGGCCGTCTCCTGGAAAGTTTGCGGGAAGTAGCGGCGGACGGAGCTGGGCAGGGCGGAGCCACCAGTGCAGCAGCGCCCAGCGAGGAAGGCTGGGCAGGGAGGCGCGGTTGAGCGGGGCCGAGGCAGCGCAGCCTATTGTGCCTTCTCTTGCCCTGCTCTCCATCCCGGAGGGCTGCACATCCCCCCCCCCGCCAATCCTCTGTAAAACCACCCGCCCATTTCTGCAAAGGCAGAGCCCTGCAGGGCGATCTAAAGAGGGGAGAGGGATGCTGTAGAAAAGGCCACCTTCCACCCGTGCCTCCCGTGCCAGCTCTGCGGGACTTGGGGCTCTGAAGCAGCCCACTGACTTCCAACCCGGCACCACGGTCTGAGTTCCCAGAGTGGCGCCGGCGGTCGGCTGGGCTGATCCGCAGAGAGAGAAGGCAGGTGGGCGGTTGAGAAGCCAGTGGGCTGCTTTGGAGCCACAAGTGCAGCAGAGCTGGCACGGGTGGAAGGCGGCCTTTTCTGCAGCATCCCCCTCACCTCTTTGGATCTGCAAAGGGGGGGTCTGCCTTTGCAGAAACGGGGCGGGCGCATGTGCAGCAGCCCCTCTCAGCGTCTGCATTTCCAAGGGCCGCCCGCCCACCCACTGGCCGGGCTGGACTGGGCTGGACGCCAACCTCAGAAGGCAAGCGGGCATGGGGGACCACCAGGAAGGCGGCGTGGAAGGCCGCCAAGTATGCAGGCTGCAGAGCGGAGACTGGGTGGGGCAGGGCGAGCGAGCGGCGACCGGGGGACCCGGGGGGCGGCACGAAGCCCGCAAACGATCCCCAGGGGCTGCGCGAACTACGCGAGCCTGGGGATTGGGAGGGGCGCCCACGCTAGGCCGCAACCGGCAATGCTTACCTTTTTGAGTGAGCGGCTGTAGGCGAGGCGAGGTGTCGGCGAAGCGAGTGCCCGTGTGGCAAAGGAGAACAACTTATATAGGCCGGGGGTGGGGTGGGTGGGCCGGAAGCGCCGAGTGGCGGGAAAAGCATGGCGGGAAAAGCGGTGAGCGGGCGATTGGGTGGACATGGGCGGCTGGGGCACGGGGACAGGACCGGTTTGGGGGCGCAGCCAGCCAGCTGTCGCTACCGGTATGGCGAACCACCTGCCGCCCCCCTTGCCCCTCTTAGCGCCCCCTGCCGCCACCCTTGCCTCTTACCGCCCCCTAAGTCATCCCACCGCCCCCCAGGGGGCGGTACCGCCCACTTTGGGAACCACTGATCTAAGTCATTTATGAAGATATTGAAAAGAACTGGGCCTAAGACAGAACCTTGTAGTACCCCACTGCTTACTTCCCTCCATGTAGATGTAGTACCATTAAGGACTACATGTTGTGTGTGGTTTGTCAGCCAGCTACAAATCCATCTGGTGGTGATGCTGTCTATCCCACATTTTTCTAGCTTACCAAGAAGTAGGTTGCGGTGTACTTTGTTGCATGCCTTGCTGAAGTCTGAATATACTATGTCCACAGCATTTCACTGGTCTACTAATTTAGCTACTTTGTCAAAGAATGAAATAAGATTGGTTTGGCATGATCTGTTTTTAACAAACCTGTGCTACTAGTTATAACTTTATTTGTTTCTACCGTGTTTCCCTGAAAATAAGACTGGGTCTTATTTTCTTTTGACCCCCGAAATAAGAACTTGGCCTTATTTTCGGGGAGGTCTTGTTTTTTTTTGAGGTGCAGGAGGCGGCGAGCGCACATCAGCTCTTTTCCAATCCTTTGGTAGTTCCCTGGTGCTCCAGGATTTTTTTAAAGATATGGTACAATGGTTCAGAGATAACATCTGCCAGCTCCTTCAGAACTCTGGGATGTAATCCATCATGTCCCGGTGATTTATATTAATCAAGGTCAGACAGGTGTTCTCTTACCCTTTTTTTGCTTATTTTAATTTTTATTTCTAGTCTGTCTTTTACAGTTATGTTTTTGGTAGGTTGGGCTATAGTTTCTTTTTGCATGAAGACTGGTGCAAAGAATGAGTAAAGCAGCTCTGCTTTCTCTCTGCTGCCTGTTACTTCTTTGCCATCTTCTCTCTTTAGTGAACCAACTTTTTTCTTGTTATTTATATGTTGAAAGAAACTTTTATTATTATCTTTGACTTTTGTTGCAAGTCTTTGTTCATTCTGAGCCTTTGGTTTCCTGACTTCATCTTTGCAGATTCAGGCTATCTGCTGATATTCTGCCTTAGTTATGTGTCCCTCTTACCATTTTTTGTACTTATACTTTTTGTCTTTCAGTTTATTAGAGGGATCTGTGGCCAACCATGCTGGTTTCTTCTTGGATTTCTTGTTTTTCTTTTTCAGTGGTATTGTGTTGGACTGGGCTTTTATTACCATATTTTTCAGTGTTTCCCAGTCTTCTTGAGTTGCTTTCCCCTATAGGATTTTCAACCATGGAATTTTTCTTAGGCTCTCTCTGAGTTTGATAAAATCAGCTCTTTTAAAGTTTAAGACACTGGTTGAATTATATTCTATTGCTTGTGTTTGCATTATATTGAATTCCAATATGATGTGGTCACTCTTGCCCAAGGTTCCGGCAACTTCAACACCCTCTATCACTTCTTCTCTATTAGTAAGAATTAGTTCCAGTATAGCTTTTCCTCTAGTTCCCTCATCTACCTTTTGGATGACAAATCTGGCAGCTAAGTTGGTTAGGAATCTGTTCAATCTCCCACTTGCTGCAGAGTTTGTCTCCCAGTTGATATCAGGGTAGTTAAAGTCTCCCATTACTACTGTGGTATGTTTCCTACATACATTTGTTAATTGAGTAGCAAAGAGTTCATCTATTTTTTCTGCTTGGTTGGGTGGCCTGTAGTATACGCCTATAGCATTGTATGCCCCCCCCCCCCTTTTTATATTGACCCATATGGATTTTCATCCTTGGTTTTGTGTATTTCTGTAGAGATGTAGTGATCTTTTATATATAATGCAACTCCACCTCCTCTTTTGTTAGGTCTGTTTCTTTTGAACAGTTTGTATCCTTCCATCAGTACATTCCAGTCATGAGTTTCATCCCGCCAAGTTTCAGTAATGGCAACTACCGTATATTATATCTGCCTTCATGTACTAATGCTTAAAGTTCACCCTATTTGTTCCCTAAACTTTGAGCGTTAGTGTATAGGCATTTGAGTCCTTTATGGGTCTTGGGTATGTTTCTTATGTCTCCTACTTTGTAACTGGGATTTCCATCCTTTCCATCACTCTCTACTTCATTATGGTTTTTTTTTAATTTCTTCTTTCTCTTTACTCCCTACCTCCTTATGTGATTGGTTATCTAGTGGTTTCTGCTTGGAATTAGGTTCTATAGGTCATGAAGATTGCCCCCCTCCCCCCTCAATTTTAGTTTAAAGCCCTTTTTATAAGATGAGCCAGTCATTTTCCGAATATATTCTTTCCATTTCTTGTGAGGTGCACTCCATCCTTGCCAGTAGCCCTTTCCACCTTGACTAAATTCTTTAATTTAATTTCAGTTCTTTTCACCTTGACTAAAGTGCCAGTTCCAGCTGAAGAAAAGCAGCCCCAAAGAACAATGCTGCCAACACCATGCTTCACTTTGGGTATGGTGTACTTTTGATGATGTGTAGTGTTGATTTTGCACCATACGTTTTGGAATTATGGCCAAAAAGTTCAGCCTTGGTCTCATCAGACCATATAATACATTTTCTCATCAGGCCATAACACATTTTCCCACATGCTTTTGTCAGACTTGATGTAGGTTTTTGTAAAATGTAGCCAGGCTACAGAAAATAAGTTATCCTGCTCCTTCTCCTCCTTCCTCCTTCCTTCTTCTTTCTTCCTTCTCTTCCTTTTTTTAGATTGAAAATACAGTTTGTGAAGGGGGAAAAGCATTTTCAAATTGTGGGGATATTTTCCTGTTGTTGTTTTTTTAATAGCAATAGCAATAGCAATAGCACTTAGACTTATATACCGCTTTACAGTGCTTTACAGCACTCTCTAAGCGGTTCACAGAGTCAGCATATTGCCCCCAACAATCTGGGTCCTCATTTTACCCACCTCGGAAGGATGGAAGGCTGAGTCAACCTTGAGCCGGTGAGATTTGAACCGCTGAACTGCTGAACAGTCAGCTGAAGTAGCCTGCAGTACTGCACTCTAACCACTGCGCCACCTCGGCTCTTAAGCCTCCAGACACATCCTATTTCCTCATCCGATGCTGCTTTCCTTTTTGTTTTGTGTTTTTGTTAATGTGAAATTTTCATTCTGTATTAAGAAATACTTGCACAGATGCTTCTTAATAAATTAGGAATCACATTCTGCAGTATACTATAATAATAGTATGTAACCATCTCAAGAATTGTCCCTGTAGCTCATCAAGAGATAAACTCAACTCAGGGACATCTTGATCTTTTTGAAACTATACTTATTTAATTAAGCAGACTGATTGGTGGAAGCATTTGTGAGCAGTAGCTGAGAATGATGGTTAGAAAAGTTGGGTGGTAGGTCTATTTTATAAATTTTACTAGAAATTTTAGACAACAGGAGTATCATGTTGTTGGAAGTAAAATCCAGTCCGGTTCCAAGCTGGGAGAAAGACGCAGGAGGCAATTAATTTGGTGGCAAGCTGCAATCGGACAGGAGGTCTTCATTTATTTAGGAATCAGAAGTGAAGTGACATAGCAATCAGTTCTGGGACAGCTGACAACCTGGTCTGGTGAGTGGATGCACTTTTATATTGTTTTGGGGCTGTGTGATTGAGATTTCTGGGCTTGTTGGGCAATAGGTTTCAAGTGTGTGTCTTTGGTTATTCTAATTGTGGTGGCTTGGTTTCCATTGTGGCTAGGAGGTCATGCCCTGTCCTTGAGGTTGGGTGGGGGAATGCAAAATTTGAGTGGCATTGTCTTTATATGCTTAATCTATTAGGTTTCCTCTCTCTGTGCTGGCTGTAGCCTGCAGTGCTTTGCCTATGAATAGGCTGCACCCGGCAGTGCTTTTGTTTATGAATGGAGCTGTCCAGCTACCTAGTTTCCATTCACAGAGAGCATTCTGCTTTTATGAATGGATACAAGTTTTCCATTCAAAGGTACTTTGGGTTATTGTGAAAACTGCTCTGGGCGATTTCCTATTAGTGGGAGGATGAGAGTCGGCTTTTGTCAAAGGGGAGCTTTCTCCTTACTTTTGGGAAGGAGTTTTCGTTGACTATTTTAGAAAAAAGAAAGGGGGGTGTCTGACTTCCTACAAGTCCCCCATTTTGTGCTAAAATATATCTTTCTCATATATATATTTTGCACAATTTAGGTCCAGTCTGAGTAGACTTGGCATTTGCTGTCTATTTGACTCATCATTAAGGAGACTTGCTTTGCCTTTTTGTTTGGTGTTGGGATGGCTGAGAGACAGATTCTCTGGCAGTTGAGGCAAGGGGGGATGCACTGGCAGAGACAGCAGAGGAGAAGTCCTATAATGACCACTGTGGCTGTTCCTAAGGTGAGAATTTTTAGCCAATTTTTAGGCACCTCCTCGGCCTGGTGATCCCGCCTGACACACTGCCCTGGACTTCTCCTGGCTTTGTCGGGTTGAGCTCGCCAGCCTCCCAGGGGTTCCTGCTTTTACCTGCAGAGCAGGGTCTGATAGCCATGAAAAAAAAAAGTCTGGACAAGTCGACGGGAAATTTACTGTATCCAATGTCTTGTGCTAATTCTTTTAGGTGCCTAATGTTGCTCTCTATGAGTTCTGAGTTTTCGGTTAGGTTAAAACATCACATGTCTCACTTGTCCAAATCCCCAGGCCTTACGAACACAGAAACAAACAAGCTCTGGAACCGTTTGATACAGGTTTATTCAAGCCTGAGGCCTGGCACAAATGAGTACGTAGCAGTTCATTGCAAAGTTATAGGCAGGGCCATGCCCCTCAGTCCCACCCACGCAACCAGCATCCGGCATCGGCATTCTATTCCGCATTAGCAGTCCATCATCCGGTGCATAGGCTGCCGGCCTCTGTCTGGCCTCTGACCGCTTCGCCCTGCATGCTGTTGCATCCGGCACCAGCCAGCTGGGTTCCAGAAAGCCGGCAGTCAGCTGTGCGGGGGAGAATGCCGCCATCGCCCTCTCTCTGCCACGACCGCTGTGGCTGCCCCCGTCCCAGCCAGGCACCTTGTCACCGCCCGGGTCATCGCTGCGCCGCACGGCTGTTTTCCTCCCCCCCCGGCAGTTTCTGCCTTCCCCCCCCCCCCAGGTATGGCAAGCCGGTCGGGGCTTGACAGGTGGCTCCCCCTACCAGGGCCGCACCTGGAAGACAGTAAACATATATATGTTAATCATGGTTGTCCATGGGTGCCTGGTTTCCATCCTTCCCCCTGGTTTGTGAGGATAGGTCTTGTGGAACTTTTGGATTAGTTGAGCGGCCCGCATGTCCTTCTCTGCCACACAGGTGGCCTCTGTCGAGGGATACCCTTTCCACCGCACCAGCTATTGTATTCGACCCCTGTGGACTCGGGAATCTAGTATTCGATCTATTTCATATTGATCATTGCCAACGGGTCCTGGTGGCTGTGGCAGGGTCCTGATGTGGGTGTCCTCTACTGGCTTTAGCAAACTGCTGTGGAACACTGGGTGATTGCGTCCCAAAAGGTGAGGCAGTTTCAACTCCACTGTGACCGGATTTATCACCCTCACTATGGGAAAAGGACCAAGAAACTTTGGGCCCAGTTTCCTACAGGGTATTTTCAACCAAAGGTATTTGGTTGAGAGATACACTTTCCCTCCCACCTGGAATGGTTTGTGCGGGGCCCGCTTTTTGTCTGCTTGGGCTTTGTATGCCTCGGCTGCTTTCGTTAGTGCTGTTTTTACAGCACTCCATACGCCTTGTATGGTACCCTTCCACTCATTGGGCTGGCAAGGGGAGGGCGGTTCCTGCGGGTACTCGGGAATAGGCACGAAGTCTAACCAGTTGACCACCTGGAATGGGGTGAACCCGGTGCTACTATGCACTGAGTTGTTGTATGCCACCTCCGCAAACGGCAGAAGATCTGCCCAATTGGTCTGCTGGTAGGTGACATAACATCTGAGGTACCGCTCTACCATGGCATTAGTCCGCTCAACTGCCCCATTGGTACCTGGGTGGGAAGCCGAGCTAAGACCCTGAGAGGAACCGATCCTCTGGATGAACTCCCGCCAGAACTTCACCGTAAACTGCACCCCCCGATCCGATATTATCCGCCGGGGCACCCCGTGGAGACGATAGACATGGGTGATGAATAATTTGGCCAGTTTCTGTGCGGACAGTAATGTGGAACATGGCACGAAATGGGCCTGTTTGGAGAAGAGATCGATAATAGTCCATATAACGGTATGGCCGTTGCTCTCTGGCAGCTCCACAACAAAATCCATTGCTATGTCCTCCCAAGGCTGGGTCGGGTCCACCACCGCCTGTAACAAACCAGGGGGCTTCCCCACACAATGCTTTGAGGTCGCACAGACGGGACAGCTTTTCACGTAGACTTCTACACCTGCTTTCATCCGAGGCCACCAGAACTGACGTTTGGTGAGGTGTAGGGTTTTGAAGAACCCAAAATGGCTGGCCTGTTTGACATCATGGCACCTGTGAAGCACCTTCTCCCGCAGAGCCAATGGGACGTATAGTTTATCGCCGTTCCATGCCAATCCGTCCCGTTGGGTTAGTAACAGTTGATGCTCCAGGAACCATGGATCACCCCGTAACGCATTCTGCATCTCCTGCATTAGATCGTCTGCAGCACTCTGCACACGAGCCGCCTGTTGTGGATAAGGAGGCATTATGGATTGGACCACTTCCTCCCGGCGGCTATTACATTGGGGCATCCGCGATAGGGCATCCGCCATTAAGTTTTTCCCCGCCGGGATATATTTGATGGTAAAGCGGAACTGTCGGAAATACTGTGCCCACCAGACCTGCTTCGGGGACAAGCGACGTGGGGTTTGCAGGGCCTCCAGGTTCTTGTGGTCCATCCAAACCTCGAACGGGTTCCTGGCACCCTCCAGGAAATGCCGCCATGTTACCAAAGCCCACCAAACTGCAAAGGCCTGCTTCTCCCAGATCGCCCATGCTCGCTCAGTCTCTGTCAATTTTCTGGATGTGTATGCACAGGGTAGCAATTGCCCCTGTGCATTTGTCTGCAGAAGGACGGCACCCACAGCCACATCACTGGCATCGGCCTGGATGACGAATGGCCGTTCAGGGTCTGGATGTTGCAGGATGGGCTCCTTTGCTAACAGAGCCTTTAGAGCCTCGAAGGCCCACTGACAGTCCATCGTCCATGGGAGTGGCTGGCCAGGTCGGGGCTTAGCAGTAGCAGGCTTGGTCTTTAACAAATCGGTTAACAGCAAGGCGACCTTGGCAAATGAGGGGATAAACTGCCAATAAAACTTCGCAAACCCCAGGAAACTCTGTAATTGTCGGTGAGTTTTCGGGGCCTGCCACTCCATGACAGCTTGGACCTTACCTGGATCCATCTCCACTCCGGCGTCTGAGATGCGATACCCCAGGTAGTCCAGCCGGGTCCAGTGAAACTCGCATTTGGAGAGCTTCACGTACAGGTTTGCTGCCAATAGTTTCTGCAGCACTTGCCGTACCAGCTCGGTATGCTCTGCCATGGTGGTGGTATAGCTCAAAATATCGTTCAGATACACCAGTACCCCGCGGTATAGATGTTCATGCAATATGTCGTTAATCAGTTGCATGAATACCACAGGGGCTCCTTGTAGTCCAAACGGCATTACTTGGAACTGATAACTCCCCAGGGGGCAGTTGAAAGCCGTCTTCCTTTCATCCCCCTGCTTCACTCTAACCTGGTAGTAGGGCTCCCTCAGATCTAGTTTCGTAAAGAACCTACCCTTCACTAAATGGGCCAACATGTCCTTCATCAGCGGAAGGGGGTACATGTTTTCCACGCAAACCCCGTTAATGCTGCGGAAATCCACACATAAGCGCAAGATCCTGTCCTTCTTCTCTTTAAAGAGTACAGGAGCTGCGATCCTCGACCATGCTAGCTGTATGAATCACCTGGCCAAGTTCTTGTCGATGTACCTCTGCAACTCGTCCATCTCTTTCGGCATCATTGAATACATCCTTGGTTTCGGAGGTTTTGCTCCAGGGACGAGTTCGATAGCACAATCAGTAGGGCGGTGGGGGGGGGGGTAAGTGATCGCACTCTCGCTCACTAAAGACCTCCTCTAGGTCTGCGTAGACTGAGGGATACAAGGGGTGGGCCTCTGTCCGGGGCCCCATGGGAACCCCCACCTTCCCGCCACCGCTAGCTCTGCTCTCCCCTCCTTCCTGGGCTTGTTCCTGTTGAGGAGGCCTGGGTCCTATTCCTATGTACATCTTCCTATACCCATCTTCCCACCAGATCTTAGGGGCCCACTTGTCCAACCAGGCCAGACCCAAAATGATGGATTCGGTCATCATTTCGGATTTGGCACCACTATAAACCGAATCACTTCCCAGTGCTCCCCCATCTCCAGCCTCACGGGCTCAGTGACATGGGTGGCAGGAGCCCCCCCCCCCAAACAGGGAACCGTCAACCCGCGTCAGTTCAGTGAAGCGGTGGATGTGATGTGCCGGTGCCTGGAGGCTGTGAGGGTCTGGATGGGAGTTAACAAGCTCAGACTTAACCCAGACAAGACCGAGTGGCTGTGGGTATTGCCTCCTAAAGACTATGTCGACTGTCCATCCTTGGTTCTGGGGGGGGGGAATTGTCCCCCTCAGAACGGGCTCGCAATTTGGGTGTCCTCCTAGACTCACAGCTAAAATTAGAGCAACACTTGGCAGCTGTAGCTAGTGGGACCTTTGCACAGGTTCGCCTGGTGCACCAATTGCGACCCTACTTGGATCAAGAGGCTCTCCTCACAGTCACTAATGCCCTTGTCACCTCACAGTTAGATTATTGCAACACGCTCTACATGGGGCTACCCTTGAAGAGTGTTCGGAGACTACAGTTGGTACAGAATGCGGCTGCGCGAGCTGTCATGGATGTACCTAGGTACACCCATATTACACAAATACTCTGCGAGCTGCACTGGCTGCCTATGGGTCTCCGGGCACAATTCAAGGTGTTGGTTATTACCTTTAAAGCCCTATGTGG
>QLTV01002535.1:97518-112855 GCA_003457575.1 Thermophis baileyi | reverse complement strand
GAGGAGCCCATCAGGGCCGAAGAAGAAGAGGAGGAGCCTCTTCTTCTCAATGCTCGGGCACGCAGGGCTGCTAGAAGGCAGGAGTGGCTATTCAGGAGGAGGTCTCCTCGAGAGTAGAGCTGCAGGCTAAGTGGCCACACCTTTAGACTATTTAAGCCCTGACCACGCTCAGCCTTGTTGCAGGAAACATCGTTTAATATTACTCTTGATCTTTGTGACTCCAGTCTGCTCGTGTACTTGTTCCAGTACGCATCTTATTTCCTGCATTCCTAGCTCTGGGAGTATTGCCAAATACAGTCAGACCTGATCATAGTATCTCTTGGACTCCGGCCAGCTGTTAAAGATTAGACATTTACCAGTGGAGGTTTGGAAAAACCTATTCTGCCTTTATTTTGTTTTCAAACTATTATGTTGCTCCTAAGAAGTTATTAGGAGACATTTACTAGTAAAAGAACAGTGTTTGGCAGTTTGTGTGTGCGTATTATTGGTGGCTCGTCGCTGGGGCAGAACACCTTTCCCCGACAGCTGCCCTGGCACCTCTCCTGCTGTTGCCTCCGTGGGGTGGGCGGACACATTGACAGCCACCTTCGCCCCCGATCACCACCGGCCTGCCTGCCTGTTTCTTTACCCTCTCCCTCAGGCCGGGTCAAGGCCGCTAGGGGCAGCATTAAAAGGAAGAGGAGGAGTGGCTGGCCGAGGCATCTGAGTGCAGTTCCTGCAGAGCCGGTGGCACTGATGCTGGCACTGCTGCTGGGGCCCAGGCTTCCACTGTGGGCTTCTGGGCACCCGGGGCCACAAGTGTCCCTCTCTGGTGGCTGCTCCTCCTCAGCTCTGATTGGTTGACTCAGGTGGGGACGGGGAGGAGCGAGAGGTGGGACCCAGCAGCCGAGTAAGTCCCACCATGGTGGGGGTGTGGAGAGAGAAAAGAGGAGTGGGAGAAATGGAGTCCGCCACAATTTTTACCCCTTCCCTGTCTTAGCCACATACCGTCGCTGCCATCTTGGGGATGGTGGCAGCTGGGGAGAGCTATGAGCGGTGGCCAGAGGGAGCGCGGAGCGAGAACCGGAGGGGAGGCCGAAAGTGAGCTGCTGCTGCTCCTTAACCTCTTCTACTCCCCCTCCATGGAGCACTCACCTCCCTAGTTGGCCCTGCTGCAGGTGTTCAGCTGCTGCACCACACTTGCAGCAGAGGCATTGACGGGGAGTGTAGGCAGGGCATGTGTGCACTTTCCAGACCATGCTCCAGCCTTCATTCACCAGCCACCTCCATGTGCCAGCCTGTCCCAGCCCAGTCCCCTTCAGATGTGGTCTGTTGGGCTACGGATTTCTCTCCCACCTCCCCATCCTCAAGCAACAAAGCTGGCTCCAGTCTCTCTTTTTAGCTAGTGCTGTTGTGGCTTGCCCCCGTCCCGTGCAGCTGCTCATGGATCCGGACAAACAGGAACAGTCCATAGGGTGGCAAGAGCGGTCTGTAGCGCCGGCACCGGAGTCCGAGACCGAAGAGGAAGCAGGGCCAGAGGACGAAGCGCAATCAGGGCCTTCTGCACCTCCTCAGCAGGAGTTCAGTGACTCCAGTGAAGAGGAGGGGCCTCTGATTGATGCCAGAGCACGCAGGGCAGTTAGCCGGCAAGAGTGGCTGTGTAGAAGGAGGTCTACTCGAAAGTAAGCTTGCCGGCAGAGATAGATAGATAGATAATGGATGGATGATAGATAACTATATAAGGTTGGATCACACCGCACACTCTTGCTGGAGACAATTGTTTGTATTCACCTTGGCTGCTGTTTGTACTTCGTTCCTATCAGTTGGATTGACTCCAGTCCGGGCTCTTGGCCAACTCCAGCAAGTAATTGCATTTGATGGACTTAATGACCTGCTTGTGTCTTTCATATTTGGAATCCCAGCCAAAGTGTTCTGTGCTTGAAAACAAACACTTTGGCAAAGAATTAGTATTCACTTTAATACTAAGCAATTATTAGTATTAAAGCCTTTTTGTTTAAATAACAGTGTGTGTGTGTGTCGCTTTCTGGGGGTTTGCCGCGCTGGGTCACAACAAGTGCTTTTTCGTGTAGGTATTCTTAAGCACTTTCCATGTTTATATTGCAAAATAAAATGGCCTCTCTAGGTGGGCTCCCCACCTCTCTCCTCCAGCCCGGGAAACCCACGTGCCCAGAGGGGAAGCTGCCATTGCAGCCTGGCGGGCGAAGCAGCCACCTTGGAGCAACGCCCACGAGCCTCACCCCCACCCACCCCCCACCATCCCCCTGCACCCACCATGAGCAACCTGGCCAAGGAGAGCGAGCACAGCAGCAGTAGCCTTGAGGCCAGGTGCCCCCCTCGGGGAAGGGGGCTGGGCTGGGCTGGGCTGCGGAGTCCCGGTGCCCTGGAAGATTGAGGGCCAGGCTGGGCACTTGCCCTCCACTGCCCAGGGCTCCAGGAAGCCTGTGCCGCTGTCTGGGGGTCCTCTGCATGGCCTGAGAAGGACGGTGAGGCTCCTCTGATGGACGAGGCTTTGGCGCTCACCCTGGTCTTGCCTTCCTCCACTGGAGACCTCCAGATCCCCCTCCCAGCCTTGCCTGACCCCCCACAGGATGCGGAGGATAACACTGCTGCATGTGGAGGCGTGGAGGAGAAAGTTTTCAGGAAGCAGTTTCCTCTGAGTCCAACTTCTGCCTTGACAGATCTCTGGAGAAGAGGAGGGGGGGTGGGGGAGCTGCGTGAGGGAAGGCTGCCCCAACAAGCCAGTATCCTTACCACACACAATTGGAAATGGGGATTCCCTTTTGAGAAGGGCCAGCCTCCCTCGTGCAGGACCAGGGAGCGCTGCTCCCCTGCCTCCTCCTCTTGCTCTCCAGAGATCTGTCAAGGCAGAAGTTGAACTCAGAGGAAACTGCTTCCTGCAAACTTTCTCCTCCATGCTTCCACACGCAGCAGCGTCGTCCTCCGCCTTCTGCTTTGCTGGGAGGGGGCACCGGACAGGGAAATGCCAATGATGTCTGGGATTGGGATAAGGACGTCTCCTTTGGCATGCTGTGCACATGCACACACGCACACACACCATTCCAAGTTTGGAGACTTTTATCCACATTTCAGCTTGCAAACTGCCAATCATGCCTGGGCTTGGGGAGAAGGCCCTCTCCTTCCTCTGTGGATAAAAGTCCCCAAACTTGGAATACAGTGTGTGTGTGTGTGTGTGTGTGCACGCACGCACACGCGCTTGCCTACCAGCAGTTTGGGGAGGCGAGGAGCTTGTCGGGCACTGAATTGTCCCCACATCAAGTTAGCTGGTGTGACTTGTTCCATCCCAACCCAGCCATCCTGAGTCAGCTGCGCCTAGTGAGCAGCGTCGTGCCAGCCACGCCCACCTAGGCATGCCCACCCAGGCATGCCCACCTAGTCACGGCCATGCCTACCCAGCCACACCCACCTGGCCACTGTGAGTCGTCATAGTCTTACATGCAACTGGCCCTTTGAGAGCAACCATAACGCTGATGTGGCCCTCAGTGAAATTGAGTTTGACACCCCTGGTCTAGGGCTTGGGAGGTTGAATTGAGGCTTTTGGCAAGAGCACATGCCAGACTGTTGATGTTGCTAGAGTTGCACACAGCGAGTGCTGGAACCCCAACTAATGACATTGACAATGTCACGTATTCTATTTTAGTAAGCAGGACGGTTTGGGAGTTGCAATCAGATGTCAGAGATTTGTTCTGACCTAGGCTTCCTGATTAAAGAATACGGCACAAACGGCATCCCAAAAACCTCTTTTATTTGTAACGGCTGGTAATTATTTTCATTACCAGCCATACTAAGTCCCAAACAAAGGATAATAAGTCCGACAACAGTCTTTCAGGGAAAGGCAGATAAACACACGAACCTTGATCTTCTTTGACAAACTGCCAAGGACTAATTAGCAAGAAAACGTGGCAAGGTCCAAACAGAAACAGAAACAGAGTCCGAGTTGGAATGACTAGAGCTAGAGGTGAACTGAGTTGCTTCCTGCAACAAACCCTTTCATGTTCTCCACTTATATAGCCTATGGGAGGGGCCAATTATCTCCAAGCCTTACTCCTGAGTAGTCCTGCTTCTTTGTAATTGTTCTTGCCTTCTGGCAGCTCTGCGCATGCGCGCATTGAGAACAGGCTCCCTCTGTTCCTCTTCCTCGCTCATGTCAGCCTTTGGAGGTTCTGGAGTCAGGACAGACCTCCCAAATGGCCCTGGCTGGATCCCTGCCTCTGGCACCGAGCCTTCTCCAGACTCCAGGCCTGGCCCATGGTCCTCCCCAGCCTCCTCGCTGTCCAACTCTGCTGCCAGCTCCGCAGGCCGCTGGCGGACTACAACAAGATTGGAGATCTCTTCTCTGTTGTCTCTGTAAGGAGGGCATGAAGATTGTTAGTCGCCCTGGGGTGCAGGGACCACTGGTGGAGTTAGCAGGGAGGTAAAAATATGCTTTCGTACTGCAGAGTATGAACCAGCCTAGAGGGAGCTTAACATGGTTATAGGCAAAGGGAATGGTTTCGGTGTGGTTGCAGGATAGACCCATGTTACTTAAGTCCTGGCAAACTAGTACCCTAGGGGCAACACAGCCCTCCATTTTGAAACACATGGCTGCACTGGTTACAGTTGCCGTGTGTAGCACAAACATAGTTTCATCTTTAAAATCAGTGGTGGGCCCCCAGTCGTAAATGGTGGAGTATGAGGTTGTTAAGTGGAAGTTCCTGATCTTAGTGGAATTCTGGATAGCCTGTGGGTGTGCAGCCACCCCTATGAGGCAGGTTGACAGGATGTCCTTAACTGACCTTCCTACAATGTTAATAGATCTAAAATTTTATAGTTGCACAAATGCTACTTTTCTTATGTGTTATTTCTTTGTGTAATTTTTACTGTGGTTTTTATGTGCTAATTTTGTTTGTGATTGGATCACATTTGGGGGGTGTTATAAATAAATTTTCTGATTGCTTTCTTTTCTATATATTACCATTATTATACTGATAATTCCTAAATATGCTAAGCTTTCTTTGCTTTCCATAGCTGTTCAGGTGTATGTCCTGAAAAAAACCCTACTTTTTAAGTTTCACCTCCTTATGTTTGTGTATATGTTTAAAAATGTGATTTTAAAAATCATACACTATAATATACAATATACTATAATACTATATTATAAGAATGAACTTTGATTTTACTGGCCACAATTTAAATTAGTGGTATGTATCAAATCTTAACCAACAGATCCAATTCTGAACAAGAAATACTAATGGCTTATAACTTGCATACATCATTGTGGATCATTGTGACAACATAAGTGCAACTTGTCCTGCTCATAAAAGTATCCTGTTCTTGTTTTTAAACAGATCGGCTCCTTTTCAACCTCAGTGTAACCATTACTCTCCTTTAACTCTTTTCACAGCTCAATTTTCTGTCTTGCTCTGCTTTTTATTCTAGTGTTACACAAGTGTGCTCTCAGGTTCAGTTTATGGTCACTCAGTCACACACTCACAGGCCTGGAAAATTGCCACACTCAGTTACTTTCAACTGAACACTGAGGCACACACGGTTCTTTAAAATACACGGAGACCCAATGGATTTAAAATAACAGCAAACTTTTACTGATTATAAAGTATATCTATTTGCTCTCTCTCACACACACACTCTCTCTCATCCACACTTACCCAATGTCCACAACTAGGCTGCTAGGCACTAGCCAGAAGGATGGAAGCTGCCAAGTCTGGGATCCAAAAACGACTCAAAGCATGGGCAGGCTTCAGGACCCTTTTTATCCCTGAAAGTCCTTGCTTTTTTTGGTGGGGAGGGGCTTGCCATGTGCTCAGGCCCAACTCCTTTGCTTGTTAGCTGTTGATGATGTCAGGGTTCTGACCAATGCCCTAATAAAAGCAGGAGCCTCAAGCCATTTAGCAAGAAAAATCCAGTTGTTTATTAAAAGCGCCATGTCGGCATGAACTAAGTGAAGCCAGCTCTAACTTCACCCAGTTCGCACCTTGCCTCTGACCCTGTTGCCCCCTCCCCCCAAGGTGTGTCACCAGTCACATTCCCAAACGAAGCAATTTCGCGGGTCGTAGAAGTCACTCCCTCCGGCCGTTGTGGGTCTCCGTGGAGATGGCCTTGATTTCAGGCGGCTAGGATGTGTTTTGTTTTGACTGAGGTGTGAATTCCTCAGTGCAGCTGCGAGGTGTGATTTTCCATCCCCCTGCCTATGGCAACTCGGGAGCAGGTCAGGAAAGCTTCACGAGTTGACATTCGGCTTCCCTCACTTCCGGAAGGCAGCCTGTGCAAAGCAAAAACAATTTGAGTACAGGTGTATCTTTTAAGGGTGTGATCCCCACCCAGGCTTGGTGGGTCTATGACTGTTCTCCTCATCCGCTTGGCCACGCCTGGTTCGCCCCCAGGGTTCCGCCTCCAGCCATTCGCCTCTGACTTTTCTCCTTGGCTGAAACGCCCCTAGCTCTTCGCCCCAGCCCCTCCGTCCCAGGCCCTCTGGTCCCAGGCCCTTCGTGACAGCCCATTCGCCAAACGGGCACAAAAGCCCGTTCACCCCGGGCTTTTGGGTGCACGGGACACTTCGCCGCCAGCCAATCACAGGAAGGGAAGGTCTGTGGTGCTCGCTTGGGCCGGGAGGATACTTGTGGAGCTGCCTTTGGCTTTTCAGCAATCTCGCTGGGGGGGCACACCCGCAACACCGCCTCCCCCACCCAGGCTCCCGCTCAGGGTCCTTCAGGGCTGCAGGGATGGGCACGGGGGATTTTGGACAGTTGGGTGGGTGTTGGGGGGCAGGTGGGGAACTGCCTGTCTCGCTGCCCCCCCCCCCGCAGCGCAGATTCTCACTCCGGCTCCTCCAAGGTTCAAAAGCGCTCTCTGCCGGAGGAAGCCCCATTCCCAATCCTCCTGTCCCTCAGAAGCCCCCGAATTTCGTTTCGTTTCGCTTCCCTTCGAATAGCAATGGGAGAAGAATCCCCCCCCTTCTCCGTGGGGATGCTAGTCCAGCCACCCGCTGCAAGAAGTGGTTTGCTGTTTTCCCCGCACACCGATGGAGAGGAAGGTTGGGGAGAGGGGGAGCCGTGCCAGGGGCAGAGGGAGAACCCGGATCTGCCCCCTCCCCAAATCGAGAGGTCAGCTCCGGTAGCGAGGGGGCTGTGAAAGGGGTGCGGGTGGAAAGCAGAAGAGGAGAAGAAGCGAGCGAAAGAGCGAGCGAGGAGGTGGGCTGGGGAGCCGCGGGCAAAAGTAGCTCGGGCATCGGAGCTGCCTGCTGAGAAGCCAGTGGAGGGTCAGCCGAACTACCCCTCCCCAGGACAGAAAAGCCCCCTTTCTGTCTCCACCTTTCCCAGCGGCTGTTGCACTAAGGCCCATTAAGTTCCGTCCTTCTCCCCAAGCCAGGGAGGGTGGGCACCTCCAGGTCCTCCCCTTCCTTCCAATATTGTGTCCGGTGAGACCGAGCTGGAGACCCTTCCCACAGCAGTCCCGCCGCCATGAAGGAGCTTCCACCGTGGGATTCAGCAGCCCCCGGCCCCCCCCCCAGTTATTTAGAGATCCGTGCCCTGTTCGGAGGTGTTTGTGGTTTGATGAGGTCACTAAAAGGAAGCCTGTTTCTCAAGGCAAGGTGTGTGTGAGGGGGGAGAGAAAATGTGCACGGGGGTGTCACTTGATTGGCGGCAGAGTCCTTGCCTGCACTGCCAACCCCCCCTCGCCGCTCCTTGTAGGGGAGGCTTCTCTCGCAGTCGCCCCTCCAGCCTCCCACCCACGGAAGACGTGCTCCACTCTGCCGCCAATCAAGTGACACCCCCCGTGCACATTTCCTCTCCCCCCACACACACCTTGCCTTGAGAAACAGGCTTCCTTTCAGTGACCTCATCAAACCACAAACACCTCCGAACAGGGCACGGATCTCTAAATAACTGGGGGGGGCAGGGGGGCTGCTGAATCCCGTGGTGGAAGCTCCTTCACGGCGGCGGGACTGCTGAACCCTGGGGGCGAACCAGGCGTGGCCAAGCGGACGAGGCGAAAAGTCCCATTCTGGGCTTGGTTGACTTCTTTTTGTGGAATCTGGCTATGAGGCGATCAGCTTGGATGTTTCTGCTCTTTACCCAAGACGCCTCTGATAGAGGGTAGCCCCTCCACTTGATTAAGTATTGGAGTTGCCCCCTGTGCCACCTAGAGTCGAGGAGGGGTTGCACCTCGTAATGAGTTTGGCCTCCTATGACCACTGGGTCCGGGGGCTCACGGGGTGGTGGTTTCAGGGTCGAACCAACCACAGGTTTTAAGAGGCTGCTGTGGAATACCGGATATATTCTCCCCAGCAGTCAGGGCAGTTTCAATTGCACCGTGACCGGGTTGATAATCTTTACTATGGGGAATGGCCCCATGAATTTAGGTCCCAGCTTCTTGCTGGGGAGCTTTAACCTTAAGTATTTGGTGGAGAGGTAGATCTTCTCCCCCAACTGGAACGGCTGTTGTGGGGCTCGGTGCTTGTCTGCCTGTTGCTTATAGGTTTGCACTGCTTTAGCTAGCACTTTCTTGACGTTTTCCCATGCCGCTTTTAGCGTTGACAGCCAATCAGTCAAACTGACTGAATAGGGGGGGGTTCCCTTGGGCATTCCGGCATTGGGACGAAGTCCATACCGCTTACTACTTTGAAAGGGGTTAATCCCGTGCTACTGTGAACAGCATTATTGTACACAACCTCAGCGAAAGGCAGGAGGTCCGCCCAATTGGACTGCTGATAGTTCACGTAGCACCTCAGGTATTGTTCTACCATGGCGTTTAGTCTCTCCGCCCCGCCATTGGTACTCAGATGGAAAGCCGAGCTAAGGCCCTGGGATGACCCAATGGATCGCAAAAACTCCCTCCAGAACTTAGCCGTGAACTGGACCCCTCTGTCCGAGATAATTCTGCGTGGTACCCCATGCAGGCGGTAGATGTGCTTCAGGAAGAGTTTGGCTAGCTGGTGGGCTGAGGGTAGTCCGCTGCAGGGTATGAAGTGTGCCTGCTTGGAGAATAGGTCAAACACAGTCCAGATCACTGTGTTCCCCCCGCTCTTTGGTAACTGTACTATAAAGTCCATTGCTATTTCCTCCCATGGCCTCGTTGGCTCTGCCACTTGTTGCAGCAACCCGGGGGGGGGGGTTCCTGGTCTCTTTTTCATAGTGGCACAGATGGTACAGCTTTTTAAATAACTGTCCACGTCTTTCTTCATTCTGAGCCACCAGAATTGTCTCCTCACTAAGTGTAAAGTTTTTAGGAATCCAAAGTGGCCAGCCGATTTGACATTGTGGCTTCTCTGGAGGATTGAGGTGTGTAGGGACTCTGGAACATAGAGTTCCGCCCCCTTCCATGCTAGGTCCTTCCTTTTTCTCAAGATGTATTGGTTGTCACGGAACCAGGGGTTTACTTCCAGTTCAGTTTTGAGTTTCGCGGTTAAGTCGCTTGCGAGTTGGCCTTGCCAGTTGCAGCATTGTTGGCGGGTGGTCACTTGGGCCACGGCTTGGGTAAGGGGAAAGATGGCATCTACTACCTCCGCCCGCCCGCATTTGTATTGGGACATGCGGGAGAGGGCATCAGCTAGGAGATTCCTCCCCCCGGGATGTGTTTTAGCACAAAGTTGAATCAGTTGAAGTATTGAGCCCAGCGGACTTGTTTGGGCGATAGTTTCTGTGGGGTCCTAAGGGCCTCCAGATTCTTATGGTCAGTCCATACTTCAAACGGTTTCTCCCCCCACCTTTCAAAAGGTGGTGCCAGGTTAGTAGTGCCCCTCTTACTGCAAAAGCCTCCTTTTCCCACACTGCCCATCTTCTTTCTGTGTCAGTGAGTTTACGGGAGGTATAGGCACAAAGCTGTAGTTTTCCCTGGCAATTTCTTTGGCGTAAGACGGCTCCCACCGCCACATCATTGGCATCTGCTTGGATGACGAAGGGTTGTTTGGGGTCGGGATGTTTCAGTACGGGTTCTTTTGCAAAAAGCCTCTTTAGTGTTTCAAATGCTTTTTGGCAAGTTAGTTCCCACTGTACGGGTTGCCCCGGGCAGGGCTTCATCCCTGGGTTCCCTGTTTTTAGGAGGTCTGTCATGGGTTTGGCAATTTTCACAAAGGAGGGGATGAATTGCCTGTAGAAGTTTGTGAATCCCAGGAAACTTTGTAACTGTATGCGGGTGCGAGGGGGCTGCCACTCTAGGACAGCTTGTACTTTGGCTGGGTCCATCTCTATCCCTTCGTTTGATACTTGGTAGCCCAGGTAGTCTAGCCGCAAGCGATGAAATTTGCATTTTGACAACTTGACGTATAAGTTTGCCACCAAAAGCTTTTCAAGCACCTGACGGACTAGGGGTATGTGATCCTCTATGGTCTCAGTAAAGATGAGGATGTCGTTCAGGTAGACGAGGACCCCCTTATAAAGGTGCTCATGCAGGACTTCGTTTATTAACTGCATAAACACCGCCGGGGGAGCCTGCAGCCCGGAAGGCATTACTTTGAATTGAAAGCTTCCTAGGGGGCAGTTGAAGGCTGTTTTCCATTCGTCTCCCTCCCTGATTCGGACTCGGTAATATCCTTCTCTGAAGTCTAGTTTAGTGAAGACCTTGCCTTTGGCTAAGTGGGACATCATGTCCTTCATAAGAGGGAGGGGATATAGGTTGTGCACACACACGCCGTTGATTCCCCCTGAAATCTATGCATAATCTCATAGTTCCATCTTTTTTCTCCTTAAATAGGACTGGGGCTGCGACTCATGGCTTGGCCGGCCCGATGAACCCCCTTGCTAGGTTTTTGTCTATGTATTCGCACATTTCTTTCATTTCCTGGGGCGTCATGGCATATAGTTTGGGTTTGGGAAGCTTGGCACCGGGGATGATTTCGATGGCAGTCTGTTACGTGGTGGGGGGGTAGGACATTGCACTCGGTTTCACTGAACACTTCAGTGAGGTCCTGATATTCTCCATGGATCCGTTCAGCCTCTGGGGTTTGTTCAGAGGTGGGCGCCAGTTGTTCTGGTGGGGCTCTGGGGGGCGTTTCCTGTGTGGGCGATGCCTCTATTTGCTCGTGTGGAGGGGGCTGGGGGCCTCTAGCTATCCTCAGCCTCCAGCTGCCTCCTTGCCACCAGATGGTCGGGCCCCACTTGTCTAGCCAAGAGAGCCCCAGTATGACCGTCTCTGTCATTTTGGGAGCCATTACGAATCAAATTGATTCCCAGTGGTCCACTAGCTCTAGCCTCACTGGTTCGGTCAGGTGGGTGGCGTGGGCTCCACCCAATAGGGACCCGGCGACCTGCTCAAACTTAATCAGGTAGGCCAATTTATTTGCTCTGATCCCTAATTTCAGGACCATGGGTAAGTTAATCAAACATCTAGTGCAGCCTGAGTCTATTAGGGCTTCAAAAGTGCCCTGAGTCCCTGTTTTTGGGGATGTGAGAC
The DNA here is from genome assembly GCA_003457575.1 of Thermophis baileyi. Classification (NCBI taxonomy): domain Eukaryota; kingdom Metazoa; phylum Chordata; class Lepidosauria; order Squamata; family Dipsadidae; genus Thermophis; species Thermophis baileyi. The sequence continues at coordinate 101,449 of QLTV01002535.1, read as the reverse complement.
GTATCGGGAAGACGAAAGGGTGGATAGGCTTACTCACCATCGGGTCGTTTTCCCCCTTGTCCTCACTGTCATAGGGTTCCAGCGATTGGTTGTCGTCAGCTGGAGTTCCCCCTCCCGTGGCTGGGTAGGGAGGGACCTCTAGAGCTTGGAGGGCTTTTCAGGACTTGTCGGCGGCATGCCTGGGGCCTCGTTCCGGTCGTGCCCTGGGTGGTGGCTCTGGCTTGGGTTTCAGAGCTGGAGTTGCACAAGCCGATGCAAAGTGGCCTATCCCTCCACATCTGTAGCATTTCAACTGGCCTCGGGGGAGAGTTGGTCTTGGGGCCGGCTGGGTTGCCGCGGTATCCCGTCAGCCAGGTGGTCTTCGGTCTGGTTGTCCTTTCTCTCTGGGACCTGGCTGCCTCCGCATGTCGTTGGCGTGCAAGCCGCAGTCAATTTTTATTGCTACTCGAAACCAGTCAGAGAGTCGGTTGGGAATGTCCCGATAAACGATGGCTTGGCTGATTTGCTTGTCTAGGCTTTCTCTGAAAAAATGAACTAGTAGCTCATCCAGCCAGGGCAGTAGCTTTCCCATGAAAGCTACTCACAGATGAACTCACAGATGTGTTCTTTAATGGGTCGCCCTCTCTGCTTTAAATTCCGAATCTCATCCTCCGCATATTGATCCTCCTCCACCTCCTCGAATCTGGCTTCTAACTCTTGCAGGAATTCGTTGACGTCCTGCAGTTGGGGGGGCTCTCTTCCTATGGAGGGCTGCTAGCCATTCATTTGCTTCTCCCTCTAATCCCATGGCAATGGCGTTCACCATGGCTCTATGCGATGGGTAGAGGTGTCCATACAGATCTAGATGGACTCCAGCAGAGTCAAGGAATAGAGCTAGTTGATCTGGGTCCCCATTGAACTTCCCCCTAAATCGAGGTGGCTCGTTCAACACTGCCACTCCCTCATCTTGTTGGGCCCCATCTGCCTGCGCCTGGTGTGCTTGGTGGTCTCCATCGGCTCTAGCTCGTGGAGAGGAGGTTCGCGCTGCCTGGGTGGTTTGCTTGTGGCGCGGGGGAGCCACTGGCAGCAGCCTCGGGCTCAGTTTCCTTCTGGCAGGTGGAGAAGGGGGGCTGCGTTCTCGTCTGCCTCTCCATTTTTGGGCAGGTGGGTGCGCGTGGGCTTCCCAGGGTTGCTCTGTGGTTACATCCAGTTTAAGCTTAGGGCTGGCTAATTGGAGCTTAGCAGGTTGGATCGGGCTTCTCCTCCCTTCAGGGAGTTTGATTGCATCCCCCATCTCTTTCCCCCTTTCTTTTGGGCGGCACGACGGCCCCTCATTGTGAAGGGTGGCTCAGTCGAATTTCTCCCTCAATTGCTCTAAGGATTCACCTCGGGTCCCAAGTAGGGATTTGGGGGTTCTGACCTCTTCCCACTCCTTCATCCACTTCAATCCTTCTAGCTCGCTTATGGGTCGCCCCAAACGATGGGAGCTAAGGTAGGGGAATTTGACCTCAGCCGCTTTAGGGACTTTTTCCCACCAATACTCATCCCTTTCTGCTTCAGTCGCTGAGGTGGGCATCCCGGACGTCTCGGTTTCCATGGTCAGAGACGGCTGCACTTGGGTTCTGTTTGGTATGCTAGTTCCTGGAGTTCCCTGGCTGGGAGTAGGACCTGCCTCCTTCTGGGTTGCCAGGAGCAGGCTTTCTTCGGAGATTCCGCCCTCTGCCATGGTGGCCTGAGTTTCTCTCCACGCACCCCAGGTATCGGAGAGCAAGTGGAGAGTCCGGGGCTCAGAAGTCCCGGTCATTTTTGGTTAGTTTTTGGACAGCTGGCTTGATGTCAGGGTTCCGACCAATGCCCTAATAAAAACAGGAGCCCCAAGCCATTTAGCAAGAAAAATCCAGTTGTTTATTATGAGCGCCATGTCGGCACGAACTAAGTGAAGCCAGCTCTGACTTCACCCAGTTCGTGCCTTGCCTCTGACCCTGTTGCCCCCTCCCCCCAAAGTGTGTCACCAGTCACATTCCCCAACGAAGCAATTTCGCAGGTCGTAGAAGTCACTCCCTCTGGCCGTTGCAGGTCTCTGTGGAGATGGCCTTGACTTTGGGTGGCTAGGATGTGTTTTGTTTTGACTGAGGTGTGAATTCCTCAGTGCAGCTGCGAGGTGGGATTTCCTATCCCCTTGCCTATGGCAACTCGGGAGCAGGTCAGGAAGGCTTCATGAGTTGACACTATCCATTTACGGTGGTTAAGTTTCCCTCCAACTTTCACAGCTGCATTCCCGAATCTTTCTCTGGAGTAGCTAAATGTTCAGTTCATAAGAAGGGTCTCTTCACCTTATAGAACAAATGATAGCTACCAAAATCTTCACTGCTGCTCAGTTATTGAAGGTGAAAAAAAATAGTTCTCTTGCACCTTGCTCTGAGGCATCTTCCTGATAGCCATATTTTATTTTCAAATCTAGTCAATAGTATTTTAAAAACTTTGGAAATTATTCAGCATTATGTTAAAAAAAAAGCAGGACATGCATTTACAAACTCATTTTATACATACAAAACTAACTTAAAGCTTTCTTTCAATACAATACAAAGGTAGAGTGAGCCTGCCTCCATTGCATTTGAACTTCCCAGCGGCTGCTGGGAGGAGCTGCTGGCTGTAAGTGAGCGAGACTGAGAGGGAGTACAGAGGACAAAGGTAGCGGCCTGCGCGCCTAATTTAGAGCCGAGGTGGCGCAGTGGTTAGAGTGCAGTACTGCAGGCTACTTCAGCTGACTGTTCAGCAGTTCAGCGGTTCAAATCTCACCGGCTCAAGGTTGACTCAGCCTTCCATCATTCCGAGGTGGGTAAAATGAGGACCCAGATTGTTGGGGGCAATATGCTGACTCTGTGAACCGCTTAGAGAGTGCTGTAAAGCACTGTAAAGCGGTATATAAGTCTAAGTGCTATTGCTATTGCTATTGCTAATGGCGCGCGAATCATATAACTATAAACAAAAAATAACAATAATACATTCAGGGTAAGTGCGCCTGAGATTGCCATTTTATTTTATTTCAGAATAACCAGCTGTGTTCAGTGCAATACTTGTTTTGCAGCTGTCTTTCACAGTACTCTTTTCAAATTTGGATACTGTCCTCTTTGTAAACAAATTACTAGTCTACATGGACAGATTACCTATCTAGAATCTCTAATCTGAAGACTTCTGGTTGACATTGCGGCGAGAACGACTGGAAAATAGCGGAGCTCCACCGGGAGCTCTGCTCTGTGAAATGCAGTCGGCAACTGCTTGCTGGGAGACCCTACAGGGTTAAGCCTCCCTGGAGGGGAGGTGAAGAAAGGAGAGGTGCTTCGTCGATTGCGAGGAATTCACAATTTCCTCCCTGATCCGAAGAAAGCTCTCCTGAACAGCAGCAGGGACGACGGCCATTTTTGGTCAGTCACAAGCTGGGACAACTGGGACACTAAGATCTTGTGCTGGAGCGGTGTGTGGACAGAGCAGTGAAACTGGGTGAGAAAATTTCCAACTTCTACCTTAGAGATTTAACCTAAGTTAAAAGCTTCAAAAAATGAGCTCCAAACATTAAAAAAGTGGCGATTGGATTTATGGAGAAAGATTAAAGACTAAAACTAAAGAAGTAAAAGAAATACCTAAAGGATGTTTTATAACACAGAAAGCCTGGAAAAGTTGAACAATATTGTGAAAAGTGATTATTGGGAGAAATTGCTGTTCTCCAAACATTAAAAAAGTGGCGATTGGATTTATGGAGAAAGATTAAAGACTAAAACTAAAGAGGAAGATTAAAGATTAGACTGAGAAGCAAAAGAAAAACCTAAAGGATGATTTAAAATATAGAAAGCTTGGAAAAGCCGAATACATTGTGAAAAGTGACTATTGGGAGATATTACTTTTCTAAATCCGATCTCTAACCCCACTGATTGGATGACAATCAGGTGTTTTT
>QLTV01002535.1:77582-88543 GCA_003457575.1 Thermophis baileyi | reverse complement strand
TCAGCCAGCAATTAGCTGTAATGGCTGCTCAAATGACTCAGCTACAGAATCAACTGGCTGCACCTGCACCTGTTTTGGCTCCGGCTCAGAGGAAACCTTGCCCGATAGCACTGCCGGACAAATTTGCTGGGGAGGAGGCTCGCTTCCCTGCTTTCATGGGCCAGTGCCGGCTGTTTATCTCCTTGCGGCCAGATGAGTTTCCCCATGACCGGGACAAAGTGGGGTTTGTTATTAGTTTGCTGTCTGGCATTGCAGCTAGTTGGGCCACACCCTTGCTGGTGCAAAATAGTCCTCTCCTCCAGGACTTCAGGCGTTTTTGTGCTCATTTGGAAGAGATGTTTGCTGATCCCATCAAGGCCCAGACGGCTACAAGACAATTAAGGAACCTGAAGCAAGGCCGGAAACCACTCCGAGACTACATTAGTGAGTTTTGGCTGCTCAGCCAGGACTCGGCCTGGAATGAGGCCGTTCTTCTGGATGCCTTCCAGGAGGGCTTATCGGACAGTGTTTTGGATGAGTTGGCGAGAGTGGACATTCCTCCCACACTAAACGAACTGGTGAGGCTCTGTTTGAGGATTGATGCCAGGTTGCAAGGGAGGAAGTCTTGGCGTGCTGGCCAGGCACCTCCTGTTTCTCCTGACATCTGGCTGGTTCCAGCTCCATGACGTGCCGCCCAGGCACCTCCTGTGCATGCGTTCAGTCGGCCCCGGCTCCATGAGACGAACCCATGGACCTTGGTGCTGCTCGACCCCGCTTGTCTGGTGCGGAAAAGGACAGACGTCAGGCTGGGGGGTTGTGCCTGTACTGCGGGGAGCCCGGCCATTTCGCCCGCTCTTGTCCCAGGAAGGGTCGTGGGCCCTCTGTTTACGGTCCTGCTTCACAGTCCCAACCGACCCTGTCGGGAAACGGCCGGAGCCCGGTCTAGGGGACACTCTGGATCAGGCACGCACACGGAAGGACTCCCGCTCGTCTGATGTGGATCCTGGACCTCATGTCGATCCTGGACCTCCGCGGCATTTGATTCTAGAGACCAAGGTCTTCGTTGACCACCAGGCCCGAGGGACCCCTGCGCACGCCTTGGTGGACTCCGGAGCGACCACGAACTTCATAGACGAGGCGTTCGCTCGGCATATCGACATCCCCTTATGTCCTGTGGATCCTCCGATGATGGTCGAGACGATCGATGGTCGGGTGTTGCTGTCCGGTCCGATCAAGGCCATCACGCAACCGGTGCGCGTGACCATCGGACGGCATGAGGAGGCCATCCAGTTCTACGTTACATCGGGACTCCATTTTCCCCTGGTTCTTGGATTGCCGTATGATTGTCCTGTGGACCTGATCCCCAACGCTCCGCTTCCTGTCGGGCGCATTTACTCCATGTCGGAACCTGAACTGGCCGCGTTGCGGGACTTTGTCGACAAGAACCTGGCCAGGGGTTTTATCCGGCCTTCATCATCCCCCTTGTCTGCTCCTGTCCTCTTTGTAAAGAAAAAAACCGGGGACTTGCGCCTGTGCTGTGACTATAGGAAACTAAACGCCATCACAGTGCGCAACCGGTACCCTTTGCCCCTCATCCCAGAGCTGATTGAACGGCTCCGATCGGCGACCATCTTCACAAAGTTGGACCTGCGTGGGGCATACAACCTGGTGCGGATTCGTGAGGGGGACGAGTGGACGACAGCGTTCGGGACTCGGTATGGCCACTTCGAATACATGGTCATGCCATTCGGACTAACCAACGCTCCGGCTGTCTTCCAACATTTTATGAACGATATTTTCAGGGATTTGTTGGACCAGTTTGTGGTGGTGTATCTTGATGACATCCTTGTCTACTCCACGTCCCAGAGCAGTCACCTCCAACACCTTCGCCAGGTCCTGCAGCGGTTGCGAGAGCACCATCTCTATGCTAAACTGGAGAAATGCCAATTTTATCAGACCACTATCGATTTCTTGGGTCATCGCATTTCTCCAGAAGGCATAGCGATGGATCGTGGCAAAGTCGAGGCCTTGAAGACGTGGCAACCTCCTCGCCGGGTGAAGGATATCCAGCGCCTTCTGGGGTTCGCGAACTATTACCGGACTTTCATCCCGGGGTTTGCCACTCTGACCGCGCCCCTCACTCGGCTATTGCAGAAGAAAGTCCCCTTCCAGTGGGGCGATCTCGAACAGCAGGCGTTCAAGGCCTTAACGGATGCATATGCCACTTCCAGGGAATCAACGGGGTGTGCGTGGAGCACATGTACCCTCTCCCCCTTATGAAGGATATGCTGGCCCGCTTGGCTGAAGGACGTATCTTCACCAAGCTGGACCTAAGGCCTACTATCGGGTTTGGATCAAAGAAGGGGATGAGTGGAAGACAGCATTCAATTGCCCATTGGGTAGCTACCAATTCAGGGTAATGCCCTTCGGTTTACAAGGGGCCCGGGCAGTGTTCATGCAGTTGATCAATGAGGTCCTGCATGAATACTTATACAAGGGGGTGCTCATCTACCTGAACGACATCCTGATTTACACCAAGTCCATGGACGAGCATGTCCAATTGGTGCGCAGGGTCCTGAGAAAACTACTGGAGGCAAATTTATACGTCAAGTTAATGAAATGCGAGTTCCACAAGAGATGGTTGGACTACCTGGGTTACCGAGTGTACCCGGAGGGGGTGGAGATGGACCCAGCCAAAGTGCAGGTGGTGCTGGACTGGCAGGCCCCCAAAACCCAAAAACAATTGCAAAGCTTCCTAGGCTTTGCGAACTTTTATTGCCAGTTCATCCCGTCCTTCGCCAAGGTGGCCCTTCCACTGACGGACCTCCTGAAAACCAAACACCTAGCTGGGAAGCCTCGGCCGGGTCACCCATTACAGTGGACAATGGCGTGTCAGCAAGCCTTTGAAAACCTGAAGGCATTGTTTGCTAGGGAGCCGGTGCTGAGACACCTGGATCCCGCAAAACCTTTCGTGGTTCAGGCTGATGCTAGTGATGTGGCTGTGGGGGCTGTTCTCTTACAAGCCAATGGGGGGGGGGGCTTACAGACAGTGGCAGAGGCCTACAAAGTGCAAGCGCATAAAAAGCATAGTCCGCAAGCCCCATTTCACGTCAGGGAGCAAGTGTATCTCTCCACAAAGTACCTGTCATTCCAACATATTTTATTAGAGACTTTGGCCTGCCACACTTTACGCTTGAGAATGTATTCTTGCTGTGGGAATTTGGGAGGGGCTGTTGCATGAGGGATGTAGACATGTAGCCATAACAAATTCCTTTAGAGTCTCAAGGTCATCCTTTGTCCAGCACCTGCCCAGAAGCTGAGGGGAGGAACTGACACATTGGCAGAAGGCGACTGGCTAACATCATGAACTTGTGGGTGTGGGGACAAGGGGCTTGATCTTTCAACTGGGTGGAGAAACCCTGGTAGCGTCAGATTCGGGTTTCTCACAGCTGTGCCAACATGGCTCTGTTAATAAATTGGAACTTTGAGGAATGCTTTCCCTCGGACTCTGATTTTATTTTGGATGCTATTTGGAACCCTGACAGTACCTCAAGCTCAAGGTACCTTGCCGAAAACTAGCCCCAAAGTTCTTAGGGCCATTCCCCATAGTGAGGGTCATCAATCCAGTCACGGTGGAACTCAAACTCCCTTGACTATTAGGTAAAACCAACCCAGTATTCCATAGCAACCTACTACACCCAGTGAAAACAGCAACCATATGTGGGGGGGCAAGCCAGGCACCCTGACCCATACAAGTGGGAGGGGAGCTTCACTACGAGGTGGAATAGATCCTGAACTCCCGTAGGCACAGGGGCCTACTATAGTATTTAGTGCAGTGGAAGGGGTACCCCCTGTCAGAAGCCTCGTGGGTGAAAAGCGAGGATGTAAGAGCATCCCGGTTGGTGAAATGGTTTCATCAACGAAACCCAAGCAAACCGGGCAGAGGAGGGGCTGGTACCCAGGAGACGTCTCATGGTGTCCTTTGCCTTCCAGGTGTCGTCCCCGTGGTAGGGGGGCCGCATGTCAGCCCCTGGGTCGCCAGCCGGGCTGGGGCTGCCATTCGGGTGGGGAAGGAGAGCCACCAGCTGGGACGCGCGTCCAAGCACGCCGACGACCACACCCGCCAAACTCCCGCATACCGCACAGCTGAGCTGTGGGCCCCCTGCCGAGCTGCGGAGAGGGCAGGCACATCTACGAGAAACCTGCCGCATCTATGGAGCCCTCAGATGGCTAGCTGAGCTGCGGGCTTCACAAACAGCTGATGCGTGGCAGAACAGATGGGCGGCGGAGCGCGCACAGGCGCAGGGAGCCTGGCATGCCAGATGAGAAGCTCTGACACTACAAAGACATGGGCAAAGTGGTGGCGCGTGAGGGGTGGGAAGTATATGGGGCGGGGCCCAGGGCATGACGTGCCGGATGAAAAGCTCTGACGCTGCAAAGATGCGGGCAAATTGGTGGCACGTGGGGGGTGGGAAATATATGGGGCAGGGCCCAGGGGGTTGGAACCGCAGGGGCGGGGTAGAGAGCATTTAAGGGGTGGAGGGTTAAACCACAGTAGCACTGACTTTGTTTTCTTCATTGTTTGTCACTCCGTGCCGGGTTTCCAGCTTGCAAGATAAAAAGTGCCCAATTAACTTTGTTGTCTGCATTTCTTCTCTGCTAAACACCGGAACAGGACACCGTCCCCTTTGCAAGCACACGGAGCTTTGAGTCTCCGTCATTTCTCCGTCCAGGCGAAAAGTGTTTGGTCGCCTATCGGGTGCTTCGGAACAGAGCAAATCGCTCCGAAAACATCAAGCGAAGGAAAGGGAAGTAATCTGGGGAAAGTGGCCAGATGACTCTGAACTGGCCAAGGAGTGGGTGGGTCCTGGGGGGAATCTTTCCTAAAATCCTAAGTGCGTGAGAGTGAAAGAGGAACAAAAGAGCGAGCGAATGAAGAGGGTGCCTTCGCCTTCTGCGCCCACCCTTCCCCGCCTGGGCTCTGCTTTTCTCCCTCGAATTCTTGATGGGCATCGGGAGCAGAAGGAGGCAGGAAGGAGACCGAACTGGCTGGGAAATAAGGAGGGCAATCCACAGTTGCCCATAGATTGATAAGCCAGGGTGGGTGATAGGTGACCAAACACTTTTCGCCCGGATGGAGAAATGATGGAGACTCAAAGCTTTGTGTGCTTGCAAAGGGGACGGTTTGAAACGGAATGATTAGGTCCGTTTCAAAGCGTCCCCTTTGCAAGCACACGAAGCTTTGTCTCCCTCTGGGCGAAAAGTGCACAGCAGAGCCAGGCTGAGGCAGAGGTGATCCCAATGCGCTGCCCACACCATCCCACTGTCTCTCGGCTTGCCTGCGGCTGCACCAAACAAACACCCACATGGGGCATCGGGATCGCCTACCTCCTCCATCCCCCATGCCTCTGCCTCCACCTGTTGACAGTGCCACCACGCAAGCCTCCTGCGAGCCTCCCGTGAGTCAGGCAGCCGCGCAGCACGTCCGGATCGCCTGTCTTCTCCCCCCTGCCTCTGCCTCCATGCTCAGAATTAATGATATTTGCACTGCACCAAGGAGGCTGAGGCATGCCGAGAACTTGGCCTGTTGCAGCCACGGGCAAGCAGACAGTGGGATGGAGAGGGCGGGGTCAGCAATAGCTGCACTCCCACTCCCGTTGGCCCCCACGCCCGCTGCCTCCTGCACTTAAAAAAAAAAGACCTCCCCAAAAATAAGCCCGAGTGCTTATTTTCAAGCCCAAAAGAAAATAAGACCGGGTCTTATTTTCGTGGAAACACGGTATGAAAAGTGAAATAGATTATCTAAGGCAATACTCATGTGCAAGAGTATATTGTCCTATTGGCATATAACGTAAAAAATTATGCCTCTTCCAAAACCATTATCTAGCTATATTTAAACAGTTACCTAGCTATATTTAATGTAGACCTGTTTTTGTAATTAATCTTATGCCTTTGTAATTACTTTTCAAGTGAGAGATTAATACAGTGTTTCTCAACCTTGGTAACTTTCAGATGTGTGGACTTCAACTCCCAGAATTCCCCAGCCAGTGGGAATTGTTAAGTTAACAAAAGTTAATTAAGTTAAAAACGATGTTTTATTAGAAAATCAGATCACTCAAATTCAAACTGAACTTGAATCTTTGAAAACAGTCTAAATCTGGTCTTTAGTAGAGAAGAACTTCAGGGTTAGGATAAATGTGCCCTTCTATCACACAACATCCAAATCATTATCTTGCATCAGAATTTTTCCCCAAAACCAAGCTTGTGGAATGCTAGTTTGGGATAGATTCTATAAACACTAATCTTCTCTCGTGTCAAAAACAGAAACAATGAGGGAAATTCACTCTGCTTTAGAGCTTGGATAAATTCAGAAACAGGTTCTTCTTCATCAGTAGTTAGCAAATGCCAGAGGATTTGAGACTGGGACAGTTTTCTCTCTGTGCTAATGATCTCATGTGTGTCCTTTCCAATCAGTAAGAGTTGCCATAGTGGCAACCAAGTGTAATTGTTAGTTGTGCTTAACCAGCCTGTGTGTTGACTACTCATGGAATTTTTTTCTACACTAGCTGTTTACATAATATACTACGAAAAATATTTATTGTGTTTAGTTTTCATATACTTTAAAATGCTTTATTTTTGAGACTCCCATACTGTTGGAAAAATGTCATATATATGTGTATGTAATAGGTGAAGAACAATGAGCCTAGCATTTAGTCTGTGCATTAATAATAGGGTATTGAAAAAAAGCTCTAATTACAATGGCCTGTTTCCCCTGAATGTGCTTTTTGAATATTGAAAGGTCAGTAAATAACTTATTTTGATCAGTGAAGAAATTGAATACACCAGTGTTGAGACCACTTTCCTGAATAATGCATGAAAAGAAAGAGCTTGTAGGCTTGACCTCATTGAGTGAATCTAATAGGAAAGACCATTTGAAGTAAAGACACAGGTGAAAGTCCAGTTGCCTCTTGAAAATGCACCTTTGGGACACAGGTGAAAAGTGTAATTTTGCCTACACATGCCCAAACAAAGTAATATTTATTTATTTATAGCTTATTGAAGACATTATGGAAAACATCTCAGTCATAATAAATGCATAATATCATGGCACTAGAATGAGACTAATAAATTTAACTCTCTCAATAGATAGATTTAAATATATCTAGCTAATTTATTATGTGCCTTTTATTAATATTTTCTTTGGTAATAATAGAGAATATTCTAATTTTGATTTTTTAAGAGTCTGAAAGTATAGTAACCCCAAATTAGTCAAATCTCTATGTATTAAAAATAGCTTATATTTTACTTGTTCAACAGTCTTCCAAGTATTACCAAATATTCCAAGGAAGTATTAAAATACCATCTCCCATTAACTTTTCTGTCCAAACTCAGTAAAGTTACTGCTGATAGATGATCAGAAATTAAAGCTAAACCAAAGTTACATTTTCCAATTAAATTAGCAATAAAATGTGATACTGTACTAAGCAATAATCCAGAAAGATTTGAATGTGGGTTAGGTAAAAAAGGTTATATTTGCCTGTTAAATTAAGCTGTCTTCAATTATCCAATAAGTTAAATTCCCAAATGTATGCATGGATAATATCCCACCTCTGGGGGCTTTCCCCCCTTGGATCCAACATTAAAGCCCCCAGCAACTGTTAACTGATATATCTGTAGCCCAAAACAGCTTGCAGAACAATTGCATAAAAGTTTTAGCTTGTATTTATTTTTATTTGCACAAAAATATTTCCATGCCATTTGGTACTAATAAAATTTTATAGAGGCCTTTAGAATCTACAATCTCTTATTCAACTGTAAAATTAGATGTTTTAACTGAAATCACCACTCCTCTGGCAGATTTTGAGGTTTCATTTATATAATTCTACTCAATCCATGTTCTTTTCAGATGTTTCTCATTCTTGAAAAAGACATCCAATGTCATCTGTGTCAGTTTACTAGAATATAGAATCATAGGGCTGGAAGGGACCTCAGAGGTCTTCTAGTCCAACCCCCTGCTGAAGGCAGGAGACCTTATACCATCCCGGTCAAATGGTTGTCCAGTCTATTTTTGAAACCCTCCAGTGATGGAGCACCCCCAACTCTGGGAGGCAAGCTATTCTACTGATTAATTGTTCTGTCAGAAAAATTATCCTTACTTCTAGGTGGATCTCTCTTTAACAAGCTTCCACCCATTACTTCTTGTCCTACCCTCAGGTGCTTTGGAGAATTCAATTCCCTTTTCTCTGTGACAGCATCTCAAGTACTGAAGACAGTTAGCATGTCCCCCCAATCCTTCTCTTCGATAGGCTAGACATACCTAGCTCCCTCAACCGTTCATCATACAATTTAGCCTCCAGACCCTTTATCATCTTTGATGTTCTTCTCTGCACACTTTCTAGGGTCTCAGCATCTTTTTTGTATCGTGACCAGAACTGTACACAGTATTCCAAATGTGGCCTCACTACTGCAGTATAAAGTGGTACTATCACTTCTTGTGATCTTGATGGCCTCTTAAGAAAAATGGCCTCCCTTTAGTTATTCACAATTCAAGGTGTTGGTTATTACCTTTAAAGCCCTACATGGCTCAGGGCCAGGTTATCTTCGAGACCACCTTCTACCACATAGCTCCCAGCGACCGGTAAGATCCCACAGGGTTGGGCTCCTCCAGGTCCCATCAGCTAAACAGTGCCGGCTGGCGGGCCCGCGGGGGAGGGCCTTCTCTGTGGCTGCCCCGGCCCTCTGGAACCAGTTACCTCCTGAGATCCGGACCACCCCCACCCTGCTGGCCTTCCAGAAAGTGGTAAAGACCTGGCTGTTCCGGCAGGCTTGGGACCGTTGATCTCGCTTCTGCAATTTGGCGAGCTCTGGCCATGAAAAGTTGTGTATGGGTTTTTAATTGTTTTTAAATGCTTTTTATTATGTATTTTTTTTAAATAGTGCTTTTTATATTTTAATAAGTTTTATATTTGCTGTAAGCCGCCCAGAGTCCCTTGGGAGTTGGGCGGCATAGAAATACAAATAAAAGTTAAAAAGTTAAAGTTATTCCTTGTAGCCTTTTAACAAGTCACATTTTTTTCTATTTAAAACAAAACAGAAACCTACTCTCACAGTATTTTTCAAAGTGGTGATGAGACCAGATCCCTGGTCAGAATTGCAAAAAAAAAAAAAATTTAAACAATGAGTTCTTGTTATTGAACTTACTGTCAGATCTGCCATCACATTGCTTCAGCCCTGCTTCGCTTTGATGGCAGCCTGCCATAAAATATGGGGAGGGGGGATGGAGGGATATAGGGAGGGGGATGACAGGAACCAGAAGTGCCAACCAGAGACAACGGTCAAAAGATCCAAGGACACAGGCATGGGAAAGGAATGCAAATGCCCATCAAAGAGGCACCAAACTTTGGGAACTGTTACCAAAACAACTAATTTGAACCTCCTTGGACACTAACAAGATGACCAGGATGGAGGGCTTGGGAGAAAGGGAAAATTACTAGGTTTACACAGGAATTCTCAGATCTGGCTTTGTTTACGCTGTAACCACTTGACTTTAGTAAAAGTATACCTTTCACTACAAATGGAGCCGAGGATCTTCCTTTCCTAAATGCCCAAGCTGGGACATGCCTGACACTTACTTTATTCAGCTTATTTTGGAGTCAGTGGTTAACAATTTTCTGAGTTGATGCTGCTTTTAGAATATCAAAGCATATTTTTGTATATATTAATATGTAACTATTAATATAAAAGACTATTAATGTGCTTTTTAGCTGTGTGTCTCCCCTTTCCATGTGGATAAGCAAGAGGGGGAATACTTAAGCCAGCAGTTGTAAAACATTTCAGGGAGTCTCACAGAATCATAAATAAAAACACAGATGTAATTAATATTCTAAGTTCTATAATCTTTTGCTAAGTATTTAGGAAATAGATTGCACCAATACTGTATTATGTAAAATGCACATCTTTTATTACCATTATCAGAAAAAAGAGATCAAATCCAAAACCATCTGAATGGGGTGAATTAATGAATGAAATTCAGAGCATGGGGACTGCTAAAGAGCTACGCAATCAAGTTTCTTTGTCTTAAGCAATGTGGGGAGAGTAGAGAATTTGGTATAGAATATAATTATTTAACAAAAAGGTAAGAGGGAAAAGTTGCTGCCAAATTAAAGAATGGCTATGAAAGTCACTCAGATATAAATTCTAGAGAGTAGCTGGGTTAAGTCTATTGTAGAAACCTCCTCCCTAGCAAAGTCTTATAATAGAGATTTATTTTGGCATATACTTTTACACTGTGTGCACAATTATTAGGCAAGTGAGTATTTTGACCATATCATCCTTTGTATGCATATTTTCCACCTCCAAGCTGTATAGACTTAAATGCTTAGTGGATATAAGTGAATGTACAACTGAACCCAGACATTCAACCCTATACAATGCTATTACTACTCTAGGACTAGATCAACTACGGTAGTAACAAACAACACTAGACTCAACAATTGCCTCGATCTCATCTTCCGCAACAGTCTACACTCAATTTATGGACTACAAATAAAAGAACCCTTTTCCAACAGTGACCACAGCATGATTGACTTGTATAGACTTAAATGCTTAGTGGATATAAGTGAATGTACAACTGAACCCATACATTCAACCCTATACAATGCTATTACTAATCTAGGACTAGATCAACTACGGTAGTAACAAACAACACTAGACTCAACAATTGCCTCGATCTCATCTTCTGCAACAGTCTACACTCAATTTATGGACTACAAATAAAAGAACCCTTTTCCAACAGTGACCACAGCATGATTGACTTTTGTATTAATATACGGCCTTATAAAAATCAACATAACAATAGGAAAACCAATTATAACTTTAAAAAAGCCAACTATGATAACATAGACACTGACCTCTAATCTCTTGATTGGCAAATACTATTCTCTGGCTGTAATACTATCGAAGAATACTACAATATATTTTTG
>QLTV01002535.1:41776-53935 GCA_003457575.1 Thermophis baileyi | reverse complement strand
GCTACACAGTATCTTATTAATGGCTTCTCAGGCTTCCTAATTGTCCCAAAGACCTTCTCTCTCTGTTCTTCTTGGCCAAAACAAGATCCCCGAGCCAAAACAAGGTCCAGTCCTTTTAAGTCTCTGCTATGAAAATTCCGCTTCGTTAATCTCAAAGTTTGGTGTTCTTTCAAGGTGTGTTCTTTGGAGCTCTCGGTCTTTCGCCAATCTATTTCTTTTAAATTTTGCCGAGTCACTTTCACTATGACTCCAATTTTCCGGCGCTTATCCCACCTCCTATGGTCTATCCGTTTGGTTTGCTGCTTCCTTCTTCGTTGCCAAAATTCTGGCTCTCTCCCTCTGTAAGTCCACACTTTCAGTACTCCTCAGATTCTCCGATTTCGCTTATTTTATCTTTTCGCCTTCCTTCTTCGTGGTCGTCTCCGCTATGGCCGGTCAGCAACTGCCGGTTCTTCTTTCTCAGTCAGAGTTGAAGGGTTTAGCCTCATCCTTCAAGGCAGTAGCAAGTTGCCTCTTGGACTCCGGTATTTCCCCTCTCCATCGATCGGTCTCTTCGGGTCCGATCGCACCGTAGTAGGTCCCCTGAAAGGAAAAGAGAAGCGTTTGGGACAGAGCCCTGTCCTTCTTGCTTCTCAGAGCGGAGACGGCACCACCGGAAGTCGGTGCAACTTTTCATATAGCTGTCCACGTCTTTCTTCATGCCAGGCCACCAGAATTGCCTCCGCACTAAGTGTAAAGTCTTTAGGAACCCAAAGTGGCCTGCTGATTTGACATCGTGGCTCCTCTGGAGGATAAGGTGCGTAGGGACTCTGGGATGTAGAGTTTCATTCCCTTCCACGCTAGGTCGTCCCTTTTTGTCAAGATATGTTGGTTGTCACGGAACCAGAGGTCGGCTTGCAGTTCGGTTTTGAGTTTCGTGGTTAGATCGCTTGTGGGTCAGTCTTGCCGGTCGCGGCGGCGTCTGGTGGTTGCTTGGGCTACTATTTGGGTAGGGGGGATGATGGCGTCTACTACCTCCTCCCGTTTGCATTTATACTGGGGCATGTGGGAGAGGGCGTCAGCTAGGAAATTCCTCCCCCTGGGATGTGTTTTAGCACGAAGTCGAATCAGTTGAAGTATTGAGCCCAGCGGACTTGTTTGGGCGATAGTTTGTGTGGGGTCCTAAGGGCCTGCAGATTTTTGTGGTCAGTCCAGACTTCAAACGGTTTCTCCCCCCCCCTTCCAGCAGGTGGCGCCAGGTTAGCAGTTCCCACCTTACCGCAAAAGCCTCCTTTTCCCATGCGGCCCATCGCCTCTCTGTGTCCGTGAGTTTGCGGGAGGTGTAGGCACAGGGCTGTAGTTTTCCTTGGTTATTTCTTTGGAGCAGCACTGCTCCCACTGTCACGTCGCTGGCGTCTGCTTGGATGAAGAAGGGTTGTTCGGGGTCGGGATGTTTCAGCATTGGTTCCTTTGCAAAATGTTCCTTTAGTGTTCCACTGTAAGGGATGTCCCGGGCGAGGCTTTGTCCCTGGGGCCCCTGTCTTTAGGAGGTCTGTCATGGGTTTGGCAATCTTCGCGAAGGAGGGGATGAATTGCCTGTAAACGTTTGCGAATCCTAGGAAGCTTTGTAGCTGTCTATGGGTGTGAGGGGGCTGCCAGCCTAGGACGGCGTCTACTTTGGCTGGGTCCATCTCTATGCCCTCATTTGACACTCGGTAGGCCAGGTAGTCTAGCTGTGCATGGTGAAATTCGCATTTTGACAGCCTGACGTACAGATTTGCTGCCAGAAGTTTTTCCAGTACCTGGCGGACTAGGGGTATGTGGTCTTCTGTGGTCTCCGTGTAGATGAGGATGTTGTTCAGGTAGACGAGGACCCCTTTATAGAGGTGCTCGTGCAGCACCTCGTTTATTAACTGCATGAAGACCGCCGGGGCCCCTGCAGTCCAAAAGGCATTACTTTGAATTGGAAGCTTCTGTTGTGGCCCGCCAGCCTCCAGCGGAGCTGGCAGCAGATTTGGACAGTGAGGAGGTTGGGGAGGAACATGGGCCAGTCCTGGAGTCTGGGGAAGGCTCTGACGAGTGCTCTGCGTCAGAGGCAGAGATGGGGCCAGGGCCATATGACAGTTATCAGCTGCCTCTGGAGTCGAACATCAGCGAGGCAGACAAACAGCTGGAGCCTGTTCCCAGTGTGCGCATGCGCAGAGTTGCCAGACGAAGGGAACAGCTAAGGAACAAGGGTCGACTTGGGAGTAAGGCCATAGGTGGACAATGAATGGCCCCTCCCATAGGGAAAGCGAAAGGGGAGGGGTGTTTGCAGGAGACAATTAGTTCATTTGGGTGAAGATCTGTTCCTGCATTCTTGCCAAGTATTGTCTGTTATAGTGTGGAGTCTGAAAGATATCGGCTTGGCAGCTCTCCAAGCCTGATAAAGGTCTGTAATTGGGAAATAACTTGAAAAACTGTTGGCCGGGACTTTGCAGGAGAGGAATTCACTGTAAACTAAATAAAAGGAGTTTTATCGGGACGTGGAGTCGGCTTCGTGCTTTTGGGGAAGCCTAGGTCAGAACAGTTTGTCTCCTGCCCCAACAAACCTCTATTAAGATGGAGCAGCTTCATGCGGAGAACGCTCAGCTCACTCAACAGGTGGCTATGCTGGCAGCCCAGGTGGCTCAGCTCCAAGCTCACGCTGCTCCACCTCCCCGGAGGAAATGCCCGGTGGCGGTGCCTGATAAATTCGATGGCAACCAAGCCATGTTTCCAGCTTTCTTGGGACAATGCCAGCTCTTTATCAGCCTGAGAGTTGAAGACTTCCCCACTGACCGGGATAAAGTGGGGTTTATGATTAGCCTTCTCTCAGGCTCTGCGGCTTGCTGGGCCACGGCCCTGCTGGTCCAGGCTAGTCCTTTGCTGGATGATTTCAGGGGGTTTTGTGACCACCTCAGGCTGATGTATGAGGAACCCATTAAGACGGAGACCGCTACCCGACGTCTGAAGACACTGAAGCAGGGCCGGCGCCCTCTGCAGGAGTATATCAGCGAGTTTTGGCTGCTTAGCCAAGATTTGGCCTGGAATGAAGCTGCCCTCATGGACGCGTTCCAGGATGGATTGTCGGAGGAATTGCAGGACGAGCTGGTCCAGATCGATGTTCCTCCAAATCTCAATGTGCTGGTCCATCTTTGCCTTCAGATCGACGCTCAGTTGCAGAGACGGGGCAGTCGCCGTGCCTCCCAGGAGACCCGGGTGGTCACAGTCGTGCACGAGACCCTGGCTCCGCGGGAGGAGCCCATGGAATTAGGCGCAGCCAGACCCCATCTGTCGGTGACCGAGAAAAACAGACGGTGCTCAGGGGGGTTGTGTCTCTATTGCGGGGAACCTGGGCATATGGCTGCCTCTTGCCCCAAGAAGCGATGAGGGGCGTCGGCCCCTGGGACTGCCCACAGCCACAGAAAACCCTGACGGGAAACGCTCCGAGCCCGACCTAGGGGAGACCCTGGGTTGGGCGCACCAACACCGAGTCACGCCCAGCGGACGTGGCACCTGGACCCCACCCCCGGCACTTGATCCTGGCAGCACAAGTATTCCTGTCCAGTAGTCCACAGGGGATTCCGGCACACGCCCTGGTCGACTCCGGGGCCACAACGAACTTTATAGATGCGGTGTTTGTGGCCAAATATGCAGTCCCTCATTGTCCGGTGGATCCCCCTCTGCTCGTGGAGACCATTGATGGCCGGGTGCTTCTGTCTGGGCCTATTAAGGCCGCCATGCAACCCTTGCGCCTGATCATCGGCTCTCATGAGGAAGCTATCCAGTTTTATATTACCTCCGGCCTGCATTTCCCCGTGGTCTTGGGCTTGGCTTGGCTCCGGACGTACGATCCGCAAATCTAATGGTCCCAGAACCTCATCACTTTCCCGAGCTTGCAATGCGTGGACCATACCCGCCAAGTCTGCGCAGGCCAGTTGCTGAGTCCACCCAGGGTGTCCTTGCCCTTCGACCTAGCGGACTTCGCAGACGTCTTCAGCGAGCAGGAGGCGGACCAACTGCCCCCGCACCGGCCATACGACTGCCCCATTGATTTGATTCTGGACGCGCCGCTCCCAGTGGGGTGTTTGTACTCGATGTCGGACCCTGAGTTGGCCGCGTTGCGGGACTTCCTGGACAAAAATCTGGTTCGGGCTTTTATCCGGCCCTCGTCGTTGCCACTGTCTGCCCCGGTGTTGTTCGTGAAAAAGAAGACCGGAGACTTGAGGCTTTGTTGCGACTACCGCAAGTTAAACGCCATCACGGTGTGCAATCGGTATCCTCTGCCCCTTATTCCCAAACTGTTGGAACGGCTCTGAGAGGCTACCGTCTTCACCTAATTGGACCTGCATGGAGCTTATAATCTAGTTCAGATCTGGCCCGGGCATGAATGGAAGACGGCATTCGGCACCAGGTACGGACATTTCAAATATACCGTCATGCCGTTTGGGTTGACCAATGCTCCCGCCGTCCTCCAACATTTTATGAACGACATCTTCCGGGACCTCTTGGATCAGTTTGTTGTGATTTACCTGGACGACATTCTGATCTACTCTTCCTCTCAGGAGAGCCACCAACAGCACCTCTGCCTGGTCCTGCAACGGCTCCGGGAGAACTGCTTGTATGCTAAACTGGAAAAATGCCAGTTTTTTTCAGTCCACCATCGAGTTCCTGGGGCATCGCATCTCTCCTGAGGGCATTGCAAAGGAGCCAAGCAAAGTAGAGTCTTTGCGTAGTTGGCAACCTCCTTGGCGAGTGAAGGATGTCCAGCGACTCCTTGGGTTCGCCAACTATTATAGGACCTTTATCCCTGGCTTTGCTTCCCTGACTGCGCCCCTCACTCGGCTCCTTCAGAAAAAGGTCCCGTTTTGGTGGAGTACCCCCAAGCAACAGGCGTTCCAGGCCTTGAACCAAGCATTCATGAAGGAGCCCATCTTGAAACATCCCGACCCCCACCGTCTGTTTGTAGTGGAAGCAGATGCGTCCGATGTTGCTGTCGGAGCAGTGTTACTCCAGGCTCACGCATCCAGCGGTATCCATTTCCCTTGCGCATATTATTCGCGGAAGCTCAATTCTTCCGAGCGCAACTACACCATCTAGGAGAAACTACTGGCCATTAAGGCCTGGAGGCCTGGAGACATCATTTGGAGGGGGCCTGGCATCAAATTGAAGTCCGGACGGACCACAAAAATCTGGAGTTCCTGCAGACCGGCCGGAAATTGAACGCCAGATTCAGTGGTCCTTCTTCTTTGCCAGGTTCAATTTCCACGTCACCTACATCCCCAGTGGTCGCAATCAAAGGGCGGATGCGTTCTCGTGGAAACCAGAGTATTCCTGCACTGAAGACCAGCTCCCGCCCCGGACGGTTCTGCCCGTAGAGTCTTTCTCCACGGTTCAGGAGCCAGTGGGCTTACGGGCTCAGATACAGGAAGCGCAGCGGCACGATGTTTGGGTGGAGCAACGGAAGGAAGAGGTGGGGCCCACCTCTCCATGGACGTTCACCGAGGAACTCTTGCGGTACTGAGACAGGCTATATGTGCTGGTGGGGCCGCTCCGGGGACTTATCCTCTCACAGTGCCATGATAATCCTGCGGCGGGGCACTTCGGCCTCTTCAAGACCTTGAACCTGGTTTCTCGTACCTTCTGGTGGCCCCGATTACGACACGATGTCCAAGCCTACGTCACATCCTGTATATGATGCCGGCAGGCCAAGTCGGCGACGGGAGCCCCCCCAGGGCTACTCCAGCCATTGCTGACACCGGAGAGACCCTGGGGCGCCATTTCCATGGACTTCTTGATGGATTTGCCTCCGTCTTCTGGATTCACAACCGTGTTCGTGGTGGTAGACATGCTGACGAAGATGGCGCACTTCGTTCCGTGTCGTGGGTTACCGACGGCTCACGCCATCGCCCGCATGTTTATCCAACATATCTTCTGGCTGCACGGTCTACCTGATAGGGTCGTTTTGGACAGAGGGCCTCAATTTACAGCCCAGTTCTGGAAAGGGCTGATGACGGCCTTGGATGTGAAAATCTGCCTGTCGTCGGCACATCATCTGGAAACCGACGGCGGGACGGAGAAAGTAATTGGGATCCTGGAGCAATATCTGCGCTGCTTCGTGAACCAGCAGCAGGACAATTGGGCGGATTATCTGGCAGTGGCGGAGTTCGCGTTCAACAACTCGCAGCACACCTCCATGCAAATGACTCCTTTCTTGGCCAATCTGGGGTATCATCCTCGGTTCTTTCCCCTCACGCAACTCGACTCACCGGTTCCGGCGGCTAACGACTATCTGTCCGAGTTACAGGCTGTCCATCAATTGGTGCGACGGTATCTGGAGAAAGCCAAGGAGGACTATAAGAAAGTCACGGACTGATCTCGGCAAGCAATGCCGGTGTTGGCTGTGGGGGATTGGGTATGGTTGTGCACCAGGCACCTTCTGTCAGACCGGCCAGTCAAGAAGCTAGACCACCGGTATCTTGGCCTGTTCCCCGTTGAAGCGGTCATCAACCCGGTCGCCTACCGCCTGACATTGCCACGCTCGATGCGAATCCATCCGGTCTTTCATCGATCCCTCCTTGTTCCAGAACGGCCAGCCTGTCCGCTTCGCCAACCTGACCGTCCCCAGCCAGCGCCACGTGACGGAGATGGACCGCCCGAGTACGAGGTCACCAGCATTCGGGACTCCCGGTGGCTGAAAGGACGGTTCCAGTATCTGATTGAGTGGAAAGGTTATGGGCCGGAGGATTTCACCTGAGAGGATGGGACCTCCGTGCATGCACCTGCTTTGGTGCAGGCCTTCCACGACCAATTCCTGTCACAGCCGCGCCCGGATCGTCAGACCTCGGGGAAGGGCCCTGCAGTGAGGGATAGTGTTGTGGCCCGCCAGCGGCCAGCAGAGCTGGCAGCAGATTCAGACAGTGAGGAGGTTGGGGAGGAACATGGGCCAGTCCTGGAGTCTGGGGAAGGCTCTGACGAGTGCTCTGCATCGGAGGCAGAGATGGGGCCTGGGCCATATGACAGTTATCAGCTGCCTCCGGAGTCGGATATCAGTGAGGCAGACAAACAGCTGGAGCCTGTTCCCAGTGTGCGCATGCGCAGAGTTGCCAGACGAAGGGAACAGCTAAGGAACAAGGGTCGACTTGGGAGTAAGGCCATAGGTGGACGATGAATGGCCCCTCCCATAGGGAATAAAAGAGGAGCGAAAGGGGAGGGGTGTTTGCAGGAGACAATTAGTTCATTTGGGCGAAGATCTGTTCCTGCATTCTTGCCAAGTATTGTCTGTTATAGTGTGGAGTCTGAAAGATATCAGCTTGGGAGCTCTCCAAGCCTGAAAAAGGTCTGTAATTGGGAAATATCTTGAAAACTGTTGGCCGGGACTTTGCTGGAGAGGAATTCACTGTAAACTAAATAAAAGGGGTTTTATCGGGACGTGAAGTCGGCTTCGTGCTTTTGGGGAAGTCTAGGTCAGAACAGCTTCCTAGGGGGCAGTTGAATGCTGTTTTCCATTCATCTCCCTCCCTGATGCAGACTCGGTAGTATGCTTCTCTGAGGTCTAATTTAGTAAAGACTCTTCCCTTGGCTAGGTGAGATAGCATGTCCTTCATGAGAGGGAGGGGGTATAGGTTGTGTACACACACGCAGTTAATCCCCCTAAAATCTACGCATAAACTCATAGTTCCATCTTTTTTTTTCTTTAAATAGAACTGGGGCTGCGACTCGTGGCTTGGCTGGCTCGATGAACCCCCTTGCTAGGTTCTTGTCTATGTATTTGCGCATTTCTTGCATTTCCTGGGGCGTCATGGCATACTGTTTGGGTTTGGGAAGCTTGGCCCCGGGGATGATTTTGATGGCACAGTCCGTTGCGTGGTGGTGGGGGGGTAGGGCATCACACTCTGTTTCGCTGAACACTTCAGCGAGGTCCTGATATTCTCTAGGGATCTGTTCAGCCTCTGGGGTTTGTTCAGAGGTGGCTGCCAGTTCATACACAGTTTATACCTCTAAAATCCATGCATAATCTCATAGTTCCATCTTTTTTTTTCTTTAAATAGGACTGGGGCTGCGACCCGTGGCTTGGCTGGCTCGATGCTAGGTTTTTGCCTATGTATTTGCGCATTTCTTGCATTTCCCAGGGCGTCATGGCATACAGTTTGGGTTGGGTAGTTTTGCCCCAGGGATAATTTAGATGGTGCAGTCCGTCTCATGATGGGGGGTTAGGACGTCGCACTCGGCCTCGCTGAACACTTCCACAAGGTCCTGATATTCTCAGGGGTTCTATTCAGTCTCTGGGGTTTTGTCACAGGTGGCTGCCGATTGTTCTGGTGGGGCCTTTGGGGGGTTTTCCTGCATGGGCGATGTTTCTGTTTGCTGGTGTGGAGGGGGTTGGGGTCCTCTTGCTATCCTGAGCCTCCGGTTGCCCCCTTGCCACCAGATGGTCGGGCCCCACTTGTCTAGCCAGGAGAGCTCCAGTATGACTGCATCTGTCATTTGGGGGGCTATTACGAATCGAATTGCTTCCCAGTGGTTCGCTAGCTGAAGCTTCACTGGTCAGGTGGGTCGGTCAGGTGGGTGGCGTAAGCTCCCCCCAATAGGGACCCATCAACCTGTTCGAACATGATCGGATGGGCCAGTCTTTTCGCTCTAATCCCCAGTTTCAGGACCGTGGTTAGGTTAATCAAGCATCTAGTGCAGCCTGAGTCTATTAGGGCTTGAAAAGTACCCTGGGTTCCTGTTTATGGGGCTGTGAGGCGTATTGGGAAGACGAAGGGGTAGATCGGTTCACTCACCACTGGGTCATTTTCGCCTTCGTCCTCGCTGTCATAGGGATCCGGCGATTGGTTGTTGTTGGCTGGAGTCCCCCCCCCTTCTGCTGGGTGGGGAGGAACCTCTACTGTCTGGAGGGCTTTTCGGGATGTGTCGGTGGCACGCCTGGGGCCTCGTTCCGGTCGTGCCCTGGGTGGTGGCTCTGGCTTGGGTTTCGGAGCTGGGGTCGCACATGCCGATGCAATGTGGCCTATCCCTCTGCATCTGTAGCATTTCAGCTGGCTTTGTGGGAGTTGGTCTTGGGGCCGGCTGTGGTGCTGTGGCCTCCCGTCGGTCGGATGGTCTCCAGTCTGGTTGTCCTCTCTCCTTGGTGTCCGGTTGCTTTCTCATGTCGTTGGCGCGCAATCCGCTGTCAACTTTTATGGCTACTCGGAACCACTCAGAGAGTCTGTTCGGGATGTCCCGATAAGGCGGTTACTTGGGCAATTTGCTTATCCAGGGTTGTTCTGAAAAAATGAACTAACAGCCGCTCCGGCAAAAGGGGTAGCTTTCCCATGACTCTCCTGAACTCACGGATGTTGTCATGCCCCCGTCGGAGTCTGACTCTGTGGAGGAAGAGGAGCTGGAACAAGAACTGACAGCGAGTGAGAGGGCAGCTCCGTTGGCCTTGGAGGAAACTGGGAAAGGGCAGAGTCAGTCCAGGCAAAGCTGTTCGGAATTAGCAAGGCCTGCAGGAAGGGAGGAACAGAGCTCAGCCGAGGAGCATGAACCACCCCCTTCTGATGCAAGGGCTTGGAGAGTGCAGAGGAGGCGGGATCAGCTCAGATGGAGGAGATCACTCACGAGGAGAGTTCCCCGCCCAGCTTCACCAGGCACACCTGGAGAATGAGACTTGAGATGCTGTGGGGAGGGGTATTTGTCGGGAACAAACGCTGAGTTCCTGGAGTGTTGTGTGCCGACGTTTGAACTTGTCAAGAATCCTTGCATTCCTGTGTGGCATTCTGGACTGCTTATCTGTATCTTTTGCTCCCTGAACTCCTTGCTTTGTTCTTGTTTTGCTAGATAAATTTGGGATTTATTGCCGTGCAGACAGCGCTGGGCTGGACTAACTGCGACCAGATGCTGTTTGAGGTTTGTTTGGGGGAGATTTGGAGCACTAAAAGGGTCGGTTTGAACTGCCAGCTGTTTGTGTTATCTCTGTGCCGTGCCCTGGGTCATCACATTTTGTTCCCGACCCAACTCCAACTTGCTCCTCCGTACCACGTTGGGTGACCATGGATCAGCTCCGAGCAGACAATGAGAACAGTTAGCCCAGCAGGTGTCCCTCCTGACTGTGCAGGTTGAGCAGATGCAAGCAGCCAGACCATGCCGCAAATGCCCAGTAGCTGTGCCGGATAAGTTTAATGGCTCGCTGGCCCAATTTCCAGTGGTTTTTGGGCAGTGCCAGCTTTATATGAGCCTTCGGCCCGAGGACTTCCCCACTGACCGGGATAAGGTGGGGTTTCTGATAAGCCTTTTGTCGGGGTCATCGGCACGTTGGGTGACGCCCCTGCTGACCCAGCCCAGCCCACTGTTGGATAATTATGCCGAGTTATGCCGTCAGCTAAGGGCCATGTTTGAGGACCCTGTTAGGGCCCAAACGGCAAACAGGCGATTGAGAGAATTGCGGCAGGGGCATGGCTTGCTCGCTGATTATATCGCTGACTTCCGGGTGGTCGCCCAGGACCTGCAATGGAATGAGGGGCCGCTTATGGACCAGTTCCAGGAAGGTCTTTCGTCGGAGCTCCTGGATGAGCTGGCGTGCACTGACTGCCCTCGAACCCTGCAGGAGCTCATGCACCTGTGCCTCCGTATCGACGCAAGGCTACAGCAGCGACGGGCATGACAACGGACGGAGGCCACGCCTGCACCCGTTAAGGCAGTGCTGCCATCGGTACAGCCGCCTGATGAGCCACTGCAATTGGGGGCTGCACGACCTCACCTGACCCAAGCCGAGAAGGATCGTTGCCACCGGGAAGGCCTTTGCCTGTATTGTGGCGGCCAAGGCCATATGGCGGCCAAGTGTCCTGCTAAGTCACCCAAAGCCGCGGTGGGAGCAGTGGCGGGAAACGGGCAGGGCCCGGTCTAGAGGGTTCCGTAGGTCGGGCTCAAGGGACAACAGGCCAACCATCTCCACCACAGACAGCTTTTGTGAAGCACCTCGTGCTAGCAGCAAGTGTATTCGTGCCAGGTCAGGGAGAGGTGGAGATTCAGGCCCTGGTGGACTTGGGGGCCATGGCCAACTTCATGGACTCGACATTTGCCGCGCAGTGGTCCATCCCCCAGCAGCAGGTGTCACCGCCGGTCTTGGTGGAAACGATTGACGGTTGGCCCCTTCATTCAGGCCCTGTGGTTGCCGCGACCAGACCCCTTCACATGCACATTGGACCACACATGGAAGAAGCCGTGTTCTATATCGCCACAGTGCCGCACTTCCCGGTGGTGCTGGGACTGGAGTGGTTACGGGCTCATGATCCATAGATCGTCTGGTCATCTGTGGCAGTGCAGTTCCCCGGCAAGAAGTGTGCCACCCATCATCTGCAGGCCTGCGCAGGGGGTGTGGCTACGCATGTGGACCTGGACCTACTGGAGGAATTGGTATATTATGCGGACGTGTTCGGGGAAAAGAAGGTGGATCAGTTGCCCCCACATCGGTCTTATGACTGCCCGATTGAGTTGGTGCCCGATGCCAAATTGCCAGTGGGTCGGATTTACTCCCTGTCAGAACCGGAGTTGGCAGCGTTACGGGGCTTTATCGAGAAGAATCTCCGGAAGGGGTTTATCCGGCCTTCTACCTCTCCGTTGGCTGCGCCGATGCTCTTCGTCAAGAAGTCGGGGGAGCTGCGCCTGTGCTGTGATTACACTGTTCTACAAATTTTCAATTTTTATTAGTTTCAGAAATGAAATGTGCCATTTCTTAATGAATTTCACATGCTGAATTAAAATATAATAATGAAATTTGTTAGTTGGCTCTAGTTTTCATGCAACGGACATTTTACATTTTCCAACTACAGGTAATAGGCAAATAATGCGCCAAAACGTAATACGTATATATAAACCCGTATATTTTTATTAAAATTAAGTGAATTATATTCGCAACAGTGAATACATGAAATAATCTATTGTATATGTTTATCAAGAAACACTAATTTTGTAAACAAGTTTAAAATGTTCGAAACTTTAAATTTCTCATTAATCTTGCCTTCAGTTTGTGTCCCTTTTGCTTCTCTTGACTTGTCTTTTGTATTCAAGGAAAGGATTGTCTCTTACAAGTGTCCAACAGTAGTCTGCAAGCATTGATGGGCTCCATTTACCTTGATATCTTTTTTCCATAGCTGCAACGTCTTTATGGAAGCG
>QLTV01002535.1:21169-33180 GCA_003457575.1 Thermophis baileyi | reverse complement strand
GAAAGAAAAAGAAAGAAAGAAAGAAAGAAAGTAAGAAAGAAAGAAAGAAAGAAAGAAAGAAAGAAAGAAAGAAAGAAAGACAGACTTACGACCACAATTGAGCCCAAAAGTTTGGTTGCTAAGCAAGAGCGTCTTTAAGTGAGTTTCACCACATTTTACAAGTTGGCCACGCCCACCCGGTCACCTGACTACCAAGCACGCCCACCCGTCACCTGACCACCAAGCCACGCCCACAAAATAAGCCACGCCCACAGAACTGGTAGGGAAAATTTTTACATTTCACCACTGGGCGAAAGCAACTAGAACCATTTGTGAAGAGTCTCAACAGTAGTTTATTGCTAGTCAACTATGTTACAAGAATCCCACCAGACTGACTGCATTCCCTTGGGAAAAGCAAGATAATGTTTTAAGGATTCTGGGGGAGGTCCAGCCTGTGCTGCTTACTGCAGTGCCTCTTGACCCCACCCTCCAGTCTAACTGGAGATTTCACACAAGTGGTCAGCTTTTGTCATTGTATCAGCTTTGATATTTTTAGTCTATTCTTATGTTTCTATGTTGCAAATCAGTAGGGATCATTTTTGTTAAATCCAGCACTACATAAATGTAAATAAATAAAATATGAATAAATAAAAAACATAATTGGGGCCTGCATCTGGGTTACTTTGGCCTAGATATCCAGTTTAACATGCCAAGTACATTTAGCAATTTGCAAAAATTGCTTCTTGCCCAGCAAAAACAATACAGGGAGTGCCTGCCAGTAGAAGATGCCTGCTGTAATAATTTTAGTATTTACAGAATATTATTTTGAGCATCATAAGCTCCTAGGCAAATGCAATGAAATACAAAAATGCAGAACATAAAGAAGAAAACTTAGATGGAAAGAGAATAAACATGAAAATCAGGGAAATCTTTTTTTGATCTCTAATAAACACTTCAGAAGTTTCTTTAGATCAGCGGTTCTCAACCTGTGGGTCGCGACCCCTTTGTGGGTCGAATGACCCTTTCACAGGGGTCACCTAAGCGCGCGCTAGCCTGCCATCTTGGTGCCACGCCCCCTTTGTCACCTCATCGTGTGCGGGGAGGGGGAGGGTGTCACGGCGGGGTCGCGGCATTAGGAAGGTTGAGAACCACTGCTTTAGATGCTGCTGAAGCAGCTGAAAAAGTAGCACAGTAAATAGGAAGAGAAGTCTTTATTTTTCAGTAAACACATGAAGAAAAATATGAAGCAGCTTTAAAGCATGTGAAATGGAGTTCTATAAAACAAGTCATGTACAAGCCAGAGAAACAGAATCTAATTTTATTAAGGAATAAATTTTGGCACAGAATGAGACTTTCCTACAGTTGTCTTACTGGGTAGCCGTTTTAGCCATTCAAAATACCATTTTGGTATTTTGGGTATCCTGGTAAACATTATAATGTGGGAGACAAGGCAGCATCCCCCCAACTGGGCATCTCTTGTGAGCAAAGCTCTACTCGTGGGAGTTTCCTTTCCCATCAACAGTAACTCCATTTAGCATGCTAGTCTGGTAAACTGGGAGAGCTTAAAAGTCTACTGCACAGAAATAAAGGATAGAGAGGTCTTTCTCAATCTAATTCAGGGGTGGGTTCCTCCCGGTTCGTAGTGGGTCGCCCGAACCGGTAGCGAGGCGCTGGTGACGTCATGATGGCGTCGTGGACCCGCCTTGGTCAGTGCCGGTCCGTGGGCGCCGCCATTTTTTTCCGTGAATTTTTGCCGGCTTTTTTATGTTTTGTGCTGTTTGTGCTCTGCTGCTGCTTCGGGAAGGGCTCTCCCACCCACCCCTGGGTTAATGCTGTCCTTTATTCTTCGCCCGAAGCGCAGCTGATCAGCTCTTCAGCTGTGTTTCGGGCAGATTATAGTGACTGAGCATGCAAGGACACAGAATTGCACCGGGGGAGCGTGCGCGCGCATAACCCTAAGCCACGCCCACAGAGTGGTAGTAGAAATTTTCGGAACCCACCCCTGATCTAATTCCATCTAAACATATGCATTCAGATAATCAAACTTATATTAAACTTATTTTACTGAAATCATCTTACCGCTCCAACTGACCAAGTTTTAATTACATGAGGTTTTGTGTAATTATGAAATCTGGTCTACCCTATAGGTACAAAAAACAAATTCTCAGAAACACTATTCTAACAGTTATTTACTGTTGGAAATCAACCTTCCACATTAAACCTTCTTAAAACAGTAAGATAACATTATATTTAGATGGTCTCAATCAGGGGTGGGTTCCTCCCGGTTCGGACCAGTTCACTCGAACTGGTAGCGACCCGCTGGTGATGTCACGATGACATCACCGATCCGGTTTGCTAGGTGCCGGTCCGTGGGCACCGCCATCTTTTTTTTAAAAAAAATTTCTTCTTCTGAGCATGCACAGAAGCCGAGTTCCGGCACTGTGCATGTGGTCGCCATCTTGTTTTCGGCTTTTTTTTAAAAAAAAATATTTTTTGTTACTGCGCATGCGTGTGCGTGCGGCGCGGGAGGGAGCGGACTGGCAGCGAGGTAAGTTGGAACCCACCCCTGGTCTCAATTAATGACTGAGTCTAGATCCAGGATGTTAGTTTGCATTGGCTTAATCACCATATATAAAAATATTCTAAGGGAAAATAATGCAGGCCTACGATGGTATTATTTAACTAACCACTAACTAAAGCAATGGCTAGAGCATATAATTATCTACATTTATTTATCTATTTATTAAATTTGTTTATATCTATAATAACTTTGATGGAAAAGTCATTTAAAATTTCACCTCTGGAAACATCAGTTCAAAAAGGATCATTAACCCGCACTGGTGGCCTAAAATAAGTGATTATTATTTTATAGAATCATA
Source organism: Thermophis baileyi (assembly GCA_003457575.1). Classification (NCBI taxonomy): domain Eukaryota; kingdom Metazoa; phylum Chordata; class Lepidosauria; order Squamata; family Dipsadidae; genus Thermophis; species Thermophis baileyi. The sequence continues at coordinate 30,322 of QLTV01002535.1, read as the reverse complement.
AAACTGGAAGAGGAATAGTGCAGGAATTTAAATTAAAGCATCCCCAATAAAAGTCTGCAAGCCAGTTTAGTTTTGTGTTTAAGGCACCAGGCTTGAAAACAGGAGTCTGTGAGTTCTAGTTCTGCCTTAGGCACTAAGCCAGCTGAGTGACCTTGAGCCAGACACTCTATCTCTCAGCCCTTGGAAGAAGGCAAGCACAAACCAATTCTGAATATCTTTCGAAGAAAACTCCAGGGACTAGACCAGGCAGTTACCAGAGTCAATATATGTCAGAACTGCCACCTCACACCTGCCGTTTGGTACCAGTCTGCCATGAACATGAGGGGGAGAGGGAGGGGGAGTGCTTGGGGGAAAAGTGAAAGTTACAAAAGTGAAGGTGCGAGCCAGCCAGCCTACAATCAGAGTGGCTGTTTCAAAAACATCTTCAAGATTGATTGGATGATTGGGGTGGGGCAGCAATGGGAAGTGCCTAAGTGGGAAAGGTTTTTCACTTGGGGAATTGGCATGAGAATTTCATTTCTGGCTTTGCTTTACTGCAGTTCACTTGACGTCTAATAAAACTCTACCTTTTGCAACAAATGGAGCCAAGGATCGTTTTTACTTAAAAGTGCAAGCTGAGGCAGGGCTGACAATATGTAACCAAATATGCATACAGAAAGATTATGTCAGCCTTTGGTGAAACAGTTGTAACTTATGTTTATAAATACCATATTAATATCTATATACTACTAAAACTCTTGTGTCTGTTTGATACTTTGAAACCTTCAACTAGGCAAAATGGTGCATCATAGAACAACCATTTTTGAATCAACATACCTCCAATGGGCTTACAGAATGTGTCCAAAATCCAGGACCCATCACTCCTGTGGGATTGAAATTTAGCAAAATTGTGGCCACTTCAGTGCCACCATGCCTTCTAACTACTCTTCCTAGAAACTCATAAGTTGTGTGGCACAAGGGAAGATGAGAGGGCATATCCCCACCCTCTTTCCCACCTCCCTTTGGCCACTGCACCCAATTGTCTGGCAGCAAGGCCTGTTGGGTGAGTGGCAATTGGCTACTTTGGAACAGAGGCCAAAATTTGAAATCTCTTAACTGTGATGTCTGGTGAGGGAAGAACAAGGGAGCAACCTGGATGCCTGTTGACAAGGTAGGGCTGGGCTGGCTGGGGGAAGGCATTGATGGTCAACAGGTGAGCCCTCTTCTTCCCTGGAGCGAGGAGGCCCTTGGGGGTCATGCTGGAATGAGGAGCAGGGGTGCAGTTTTCCTCATGGTCCATGGCTCCCTTTATTCCCTCTCCCCACAACAAAGTGGCAGGCAATTCTGCAGGTCAGTCCAGTGGGTAGAAGAGGAGGCGGCTTTACTGGGGTTCTCCTAAGGGTCATGAGGAGAGGAAAAATGGTGCAAGTTTACATTATATGTGGAAAGAAGAAAGAAGGAAGAAAGAGCGACTTGGATACCTACTAGCAAGGTTGGACTGGCTGGGGGGCACCAGTAGTGGAAGGGTGAGTCCTCTACCTCCCTGGACAGAGGGGGAACTTGGGGATGGTGGTGTAGTTTTCCTTATGGTCCGCAGCTCCCTTGGTTCCCCCTGCTCCAAGCAAAGTGGCAAGCAGTTGTGTGGGTCAGTAAAGGAGGTGGTGGTGGTGGCAGCTTCACTGGGGCTCTCCTGAGGGTTGTGAGAGGGGAATCAGCACAAGCCTATATTATACGTGGAACAACTAATGACCCAACAGGACATGGGTTGTCTAGCACTGCAGGCTACTTCAGCTGACTGCTAGCTGCAGTTCGGCGGTTCAAATCTCACCGGCTCAAGGTTGACTCAGCCTTCCATCCTTCTGAGGTGGGTAAAATGAGGACCCAGATTGTTGGGGACAATATGCTGACTCTGTGAACCGCTTAGAGAGGGCTGTAAAGCACTATGAAGCGGTATATAAGTCTAAGTGCTATTGCTAGTGCTAGCATCAAAATAAAAGTATAAAATGAAATTTATCTTAAATGAAGTTAATGAACCTAAATAAAAAGAATTTATATTAAGCATCATTTTTAATTCCCGAGAAATATGTTCAAATAAACTTAAGAATGCTAGCAATTCTGCTTCCGGTGATATGGCCGACACCTGACATGCCCAGAGAATCTCCTCTCTCTGGACTGTCGTTTTTCCAACTCAACAACAGAAGAAACAGCCTTTCCTTTTGTTTGATCTGACTCTCCTGGGTTAGGGAGAGTCCTAGAATCATCCCTCAAGATCCTCCGAAAACTGCAATGGTCCTTTTTGAAGCTCTGCGTCATTTTTGAGATTTCTTTATTGTTAAATGACCAGGAAGAGCAGGGGTGTCAAACTGGCAGCCCGTGAGCCGGATGCGTCATGCGCAGGCCACGCCCGCCCCAGCTCCACAAAAGGAAAAAAGTCATATGTCACGTGACGGCAACATGACACGGCAAGTTTGACACCCGTGAGGAAGAGGATTGCTGGAGGCAGCTAAAATAAGGAAGTGTGGAATATTTTTTCTTTTTAAATTTGATGGACAAACATAAGGATAAAAGTTGTGGTTTTATCTTACTATTTTTAAAATAATCTGTAGCCCTGGACTGCTTTGTTGTGGGTGGTTGAAATTTTCTGATTTTCATGAACTCTGATTGGCCAGAAAAAGGAAAAAAATAAAAAAATAAACATTTGTGACCACTAGAGGGAGCTACGAAGATGCTTAATCCTGAGCTTGAGTGTGTCATCAGGGAAATCTTTTGAAAGCTCCATACAGAAAATCATTTATACCATAAATCGGCTAGGGATTAAAGATACAAATCATACAGATGATATTAAAAAAGAACAAGAGACACAATTAGGTGTAGAAAATTATCAACCCATTGTGACAACTCCACAAATACTGGACAATGCAAATAACTTAACTGTAACCTTGGAATATAAATCTGATTTTTATAAATCAGCTTTTATTATGATGAAGGTTTGAATATAACCCTCCCAGTGCAATTGAAACAAGAGTGCCAAGTAAATTCACAATTTTTAAGAGGTCAAGTTTGGGATTTTTTCATCATGGATACTAACAAGGTTGAAAATCCTGTGAGAAAAAAAAGATATGATAGACATTGCAGACAAGAATATTTTATTCTACGAGGAAGTGCTCCAAGTTAATCTATAACTTTTAACAGAACAACTTTGGGACTTTTTTTCATGGATATTAACAAGGCTGAGAATTTCTTGAAGAAAAGAGACTTGATAGACATTCCTGAGAAGAAAAAGACTTTATTAAGATAAGCTGGAGGGAGTGACTTAAATTTAATGACTTAATTAGTTAGGATGGATTTTTATAAGTTTGATATATGTATTAAAAGAAAGCTCTAAGGTAGTTTTATATTTATAAAATGAGTTTGTAAATGTATGTTTTCTGTCCTTCTATGTAACACTGAATAATCCCCAAAGTTTGTAAAATATTATTCATCAAATTTGAAAATAAGAGAAGATTTTACTCCATGAGGACAAACTTGAGGGAGAGATTTAAATCCAATGACCTAATTGGAGTTAATTGGATTTTTATTGGTGTGATATATATAATTGAATGAAAGCTTTAATGTAGTTTTGTGTTTAAAATAAAGGTTCCCCCCCCTTGTATATAATATTTGAACAATTTTTAGTTTGTAAAATATCAAAAACTAGAAAAAGTTTTTTCTCCCTGTAGGGTTAAAAAATCTGAAATATTATAGGGAAGGGGCGTTGGTCTTACCTGATACGCTCCATCTCGTAGCCGTGGAGACAGCATCCATCCAAGGGTTAACTCTGTCTATTATCCAATCAGGACTGAGTCTGCAAAGTAGATGACACGCCTCCTCATGCTGTGACTTCCGCTTTTATGATGAAGGCGTTAATGCAGACAGACGTGGTGCTCCCGTTGGTGAGAAAAAACCCCCGAAGGGCAAGGCCGGCTGCCATCCGGGCGGGGATGGATGCTGTCTCCACAGCTACGAGATGGAGCGTATCAGGTAAGACCAACGCCCCATCTCCATGCTCGTGGAGACAGCATCCATGCAAGGGACATACCAAAGCTGGCTGTCCTAGTGGGAGGAAGCAGCCCGGTCTTGCAACTCCTAGCCCGGTTGAACACGCTGAAGAACTCTCCGACCAAACGCCGCCTCCGCCGAAGCATATAAGTCCAGCTTATAATGTTGTATGAATGGAGAAGGCGAAGACTAGGTAGCTGCTTGACAGACCTCCTCTAGAGAAGCTTGAGTCGCCCAAGCTGCCGAAGTAGCCGCACTCCTGGTAGAATGGGCAGTGATGTGTCGCGGCGGAGGCAAGGCCTGAGCCTCGTAGGCCCTGGCGATACAGACCCTAATCCAATGGCCAACGGTGGAGGAGGAAATCTTGGAACCCATTGAAGAAGGTTGAAAGGAAACAAAAAGTGATTCAGATCTTCGAAACGAAGAAGTACGTGCAATGTACACCTTGAGTACCCTACGAACGTCCAGCGTATGCCACCTCCGTTCGAGCCGATGAACCGGGCGAGGGCAAAAGTTCGGAAGGACCAGTTCCTGGGCCCTGTGGAACCATGAGTTAATCTTGGGGACGAAGGTAGGATAAAGACGCAAGACTACCCTGTCCGAGTGGAAAACACAGAGATCAGAATGAATGGACAGCGCAGCCAGCTCCGAGATTCTACGAGCTGACGTTACTGCCACCAGGAAGGCCACCTTGTAGGATAGATGTCGTAAGGTGGACTCCCGAATAGGCTCAAAGGGACTCTGAGTAAGGGAGTCCAGAACCCTAGACAAATCCCACGTGGGATAGTGATGAACCACAGGAGGTCGCAGGTTGGTCGCCCCTCTAAGAAACTGCCGAATTACTGGATGTTGTGACAACGAATCCTTGGCGCCGCAAGTTAAGATAGACGATAGAGCCACCACCTGTCGTCGAAGAATGTTGGGAGCAAGGCCCCTGTTCATGTCAGCCTGAAGGAACTCCAGGACGTGATTGACAGAGGCCTCCAAGGGACGACATCCTTGCGTAATGCACCAAGAACAAAAGGCTCCCCAGGTGGCGTCGTAAATCCGGTTGGTGGAATCTCTGCGAGAGGCCTGGAGAGTCCTGATGACGCCATCTGAAAGATTGTCTTCCCTCAGCAAGCACCGCTCAACCTCCAGATGGTTAAATGAAACCAATAGGGGTCCGGGTGTATGAGCGCCCCCTGAGATGAACCCTGCTCCGCGGAATGGCCCATGGCCTGGCCACCAACAGGTTGATGAGGTCCGCGAACCAGGGACGTCTGGGCCAATGAGGTGCCACCAGGAGAAGCTCCGCCCTCTCCTCCAGAAGCTTCCGAAGAACCCTGGAAATGAGGGGAAGAGGGGGAAAGGCGTACAGCAGACCGGGAGGCCAAGGGCTGCGCAAGGCATCCACCCCTTCTGCGCCAGGCGTCGGGAAGCGGGAGAAGAAGCGGGGTAGTTGAGTGTTGTCCCGGTGGTGAAGAGGTCCACCGAGGAAAGGCCGAACCTGTCCGATATCTCCACGAATAGCGACGGTCGCAGGCGCCACTCTGCGTGATCCAGCGTGGTGCAGCTGAGCCAGTCCGCTTGTACGTTCGCCGCTCCTGAGATGTGGTCTGCTCGAATGGACGCGAGATTGTTCTCCGCCCACAGGCCAAGCTGGAACGCCTCTTCCATGAGGGCCTTGGAATGAGTGCCCCCCAGTCTGTTGACATGAGCCTTCGCTGCAACATTGTCCGTCAGCACTAGAACGTGACGACCGGACACCACCTCGCGGAACTCCTTGAGGGCCAAATGAATCGCCCGAAGTTCTAGCCAGTTGATATTGTGGGACAGATCGCTCTGGGACCACTGACCTTGAGCCATGTGCGACAGGAGATGAGCCCCCCAACCAGACGATGCGGCTCCCAGAACAAACTGCCCCTGGAGATGGCTGCCGAAGTCCACCACTGCAGCGATCGAAGTACCTTGACTGGGACCATGACCTGTAGGGGAGACATACTGGAACCCGCCCTCTGAAACGGAAGCAGGAACCACTGCAGACACCTTGAGTGGAGCCGAGCCCATGGCATGATGGAAATGCAGGAAATCATCTTTCCCAGAAGTTGGGAGAGAAAGTGCAGCGTCACTGAACGATCCCGACAGACGGTCGCCGCCATGTCCCTGAGACTGGATTGGCGCTCCTGGGATAGGAATATCCTGGACTCGACTGTGTCGATGATTGCCCCCAGGTGCTGGATACGAGTGGTGGGAATCAGATGACTCTTGGCCCTGTTGGTGGAGAAACCGTGGTCCTGGAGGACGCGAATGGTTGTCTCCAAGTCTCGGGCCGCCTGTGCTTGAGAGGCAGACAGGATCAGGATGTCGTCGAGGTAAAATTGAATGCGAATGGGAAGTGAGCGCAGATGACCTGCCAGTGCCACCATCAGCTTTGTAAACATCCTCGGGGCGGAGGAGAGACCGAACGGCAGAGCCTGATACTGGTAATGCTTCCCTGCGTAATAAAAACGAAGATACTGTCTATGGGCGGGGAGAATAGGCACGTGGAGGTAAGCTTCCTTCAGATCTACTGACGTGAGGAAATCGCCCTTCCTGACGGTTTCAAGAATTGACTGCAGGGAATGCATCTTAAACTGTCGGTAAACAATGTGACGGTTCAGGGTCTTAAGATCCAGAATCGCCCTCCAGCCTCCTGAAGATTTTTGGACGAGAAAAAGAAGCGAATAGAATCCCTGGCCCCGTTGCTCCTCCGGTACCGGTTGGATTGCGTGAATCTCGAGCAGATGTTTTATAGCCGAATTCATGAGGAGTCTCTTGGACCTATTTCTAGATAGGGGGCATGGAATGAAAATCTTTGGAGGGGAGGGCAGAAACTCTAAGGAGAGGCCTGCTCACACCGTCTCCCTGACCCAGGCGTCCGTAGTGGTCTCCTCCCATTGGTCGGCAAAAAAGAACAGCTGACCAATGGGAAGAGCAGACGCCCCTGCTGAATTACCATCTGAAAGGGCGACCCCTCCCCCCCGAAAGGACCATCTGGGAGGGTACCTGGAGGCCTGTTTGCCCTGCTTATCCTGAGGCTGGCCCTGCCTGTGAGGGAAGGCTCGTTGGTAGCATTGAGACCAGAAGCCGCCCTTCTGTCCCCGAAAGGACGAGGGACGATAGTAAGGAACAGGCCGAGATTCTGATCTGCGAGAAATGGAAGGCAGGACCTTGCGCTTGTCTCGGGACTCTATGAGAAGAGGTTCCAAGGCCTCTCCGAACAAGGTAGACCCCGAAAAGGGAGCCGAAGCCAAACACCATTTGTTACGGGTGTCGACCTGCCGAGCAGATGTCTTATAGTCGAATTCATGAGGAGTCTCTTGGACCTATTTCTAGATACGGGGCATGGAATGAAAATCTTTGGAGGATACCTGGAGGCCTGTTTGCCCTGCTTATCCTGAGGCTGGCCCTGCCTGTGAGGGAAGGCTCGTTGGTAGCATTGAGACCAGAAGCCGCCCTTCTGTCCCCGAAAGGACGAGGGACGATAGTAAGGAACAGGCCGAGATTCTGATCTGCGAGAAATGGAAGGCAGGACCTTGCGCTTGTCTCGGGACTCTATGAGAAGAGGTTCCAAGGCCTCTCCGAACAAGGTAGACCCCGAAAAGGGAGCCGAAGCCAAACACCATTTGTTACGGGTGTCGACCTGCCACTGCCTCAGCCAAAGCAGACATCTAGAAGCCACTGAGCTACCAATAGCCTTGGCTGAAAAACGGGCCGCATGGAGCGTGGCATCAGCTGAAAATTCCAAGGCAGCCATAACCTTGTTCAGGTTAACCTAGTGTCATCTGCTGGAAGCCTATCCTGTAGCTGCCGGAGCCAAAGCAATGAAGCTCTGTTAAAAAAGGAGGCAGCCGTGGAAGCCTTCACCGCCCAAGCACTGGCCAAGTGCCCCTTGACCAGTAATTGTTCGGCTGTCTTGTCCTCAGGTCTCAAGGCCTCTTCCAGGACCCCGGTGGTAACCGAGGGTGAAGCCAGGGCTGCCACCGGACCATCAACAGTGGGAATCTGGAGGATGTTAGAAAGGCCAGACTCCACGTTGTAAAAGCGCCTCTCGATGCTATTGGGATTGGGGCCTGAACCTGGTGAGGTCCACTGCCGTTGAACCAGATCAAGAAACATCATGGGAGCCGGAATCTCCTCTGTCTCAATCGTAGGTTCCACAAAGAGGCTGGATTAAGCGACCCCGAGGCTGAAGCAGAGGAACCAGGTTCAGATCCCAAGCGGGTGGTGGTCTTGGCCTTGTATAGCAAGGATCGAAAAAGCGGAGGATGAAACAATCCCACAATTGAAGGGTGATCGGGCGGGAGGCCCTCATCCTCAGACAAATCAAATTCTCTAATTTCACCCTCTTCGCCTAAGGAAGCAGCCCGCTCAGAGGAGGAGTGAGACAAAGCCTCCTCTCTAAATTGGTCCTCCCCCCCATATGAGGAAGGACCTGGCTATCAGGGGTGGGTTCCAATTTTTTTTACTGCCACTCTGTGGGCGTAGCTTAATTTTGTGGGTGTGGCTTAATTTTGTGGGAGTGGCTTGACGGTCATGTGACTGGGTGGGAGTGGCTTGACGGTCATGTGAGTGGGTGGGTGCGGCTTGGCAGTCATGTGACTGGGTGGGGGGGGTGGCTTGGTGATCATGTGACTGGGTGGGCGTGGCCAACTTGACGTCACTCACGTCAAGGGTTAGGGTTAGGGTTAGGGTGTCTGGCCTCTCCTTGCCTCAAAGGCCTCAACGAGATACAATTTCCCTATTTACTACTACTGAACATCCAAAACATACTATTTAATCCTATGTATAACATCCGAAAACAGCCCAAAAAAACAGCCCGGAAAAAGGCCTGAAAATTAGTGGGCGTGGCCAACTTGACGTCACTCACGTCAAGGGTTAGGGTTAGGGTTAGGGTGTCTGGCCTCTCCTTGCCTCAAAGGCCTCAACGAGATACAATTTCCCTATTTACTACTACTGAACATCCAAAACATACTATTTAATCCTATGTATATATGCCATATGTGTACATACATATTACACACAGGCACACAAAAATATACATTATCTACTATATATACAAGGTGTGTATGTACACACACACACACACACACACACACACACACACACACATCT
>QLTV01002534.1:2858006-2891310 GCA_003457575.1 Thermophis baileyi | reverse complement strand
AACAAAAGCCAGACGTTTTTTAACTGAGAACATGCCCATTGATCATCTGGCATTCTTAGAGCTCCACTGTTGATTAGCTTAGCCTGAGCAAGGATACCTTAGCAGCCACTTACAATAAGCTCTCAACTCAAACTCAGTGCACGTGGGGATCCCCAAACAGTGAGGGTTTCTTTCTTTCTCCCTTGAAGGCCCCCCCGCACCCCTTTTGGGCCTAGCAAGCCTCTCTACAGCCCCCTGGGAGCCAAAACGGTGCACGTGGGGACCTTGGAAGCAGGGGTGGGTTCTAACTTACCTCGCTGCCAGTTCGCTTCCTCCCGCGCTGCGTGGCAAAAAAACAAAGCCAGAAAAAAAGATGGCGACCACATGCACAGTGCCGGAACTCGGCTTCTCCACATGCTCAGAAGAAAAAAAATTTTTTAAAAAAGATGGCGGCGCCCACGAACCGGCACCGACGGATCCGGTTCGGTGACATCATAGTGACGTCACCAGTGGGTCGCTACTGGTTCGGGCAAACCGGTCCGAACTGGGAGGAACCCCCACCCTGCAGCACTGAGTTAGGAAAAGCTTGTACACCTACATTTTGATATTTCTGCATGATTTTTAGTAATAAATAAAACCTCACCTAAATTAGAAAAATAAGGAATCTTGTTTCTGTCAATGTTTCTCCATATTAAAATAGTTTATGCCTGTGTTTTTTCCCCCCAAGGAGTTCCAAGTGGCATACTTTTGGGGAATAGAGAGGGGATCATCAAAGCAATTATGTGAGTTAGGTTTAGGTTGAATGTGTTTGACTGTGGAGTCTTCAATGAGATTAGCACCTGAACTGAGTTTGAATCCATCTCTCTTACATCTCCTAACATCAAAAAGCAACAAAGGACTAAAAGTGCCCAGTTATAGGGCAGGAGTCTGCAGCTCTCTTATATTTTGCAATAACCATTACCCACTGTTTTGAAAAATAGAGAGCCCAATAAGCGCACTATGTTACACTTAACAATCCATGATAATGCATCTAGCTGGGATGAGGATGAGCCCTTTGGTAACAATCCAAACTTTGAATCTCTTTTAGGAGGCAAAATAGCTCTATAATCTTTATCTGTGTGGTGGTCTTTTTCTCCAATGGAATAGACTTAGACTTATGCCTAAATAACTTTATATTTATTGTTTTAATACTTTTCCTGAACTTTAAATTTCTTGTTTAAATGGCTTTTTTTGTTTAGCTTCTGGAAAATAGAATTTTTTGTTTGGGCTGATTTCTTTCTAATCCAAATTGAATTTTTTTTAAAAAAAATTGTGAACAGATTTTAGATGGCACATACATGTTTGATGCATTGTGGTTGGTTGCACAGTCAGCCAGATGTTCAGACTGGATTGGGCATTTTTATCCAGCTATTGAGTCTTTCCCAAGGACCTGGAATAGGCAGATGTTGTTTGCAGCGGTGAAATCTACTTACCTTCCCTACTGGTTCGGAAGCGCTCGCTCCGCGTGCGCTTTTTCACCCGTGCTCCGCTTGCATATGGGCTTGCGCATGCACAGATGATAAAAAACAAGAAAATGGTGACATCTGGGCGGGTGGGCGGAGCCTCATGCTGCCGTCTCTACCGGTTCTCCGAACCACTGGCAGGCGCCGCTACCGGTACGCCCGTACCGGGCCGAACCAGTAGCATTTCACCCCTGGTTGTTTGATGGTATTAAAGGTATCGTTGCAAAATGTAAGCTATTCCAAATAAAACTATATTTTGCTATTGACTGATTGTGAGTTTGTCAATGCCAATGGTGTTCAAGTGGTGCTCTAGATGTTGGATTGCATTCAAGGTGTCTGTTACTAATTGGTACCATTTTTGCTTTCTTTTGCTACAGTTTTTCTACTTCTATATGCAGATCTTTGTATTTTGAGATTTTCTCCAGTTCTTTCTTTTCTCTTCTGCTGTCTCCAATTATTGCAATGTCCACTATCCACTCTTTTTTTATTTTTTCTTATGGACAGTTATTAAATCTGGGGTGCTCTGTGGCATGTCCATTTGAATTCTAAAGTCCCGCAGCATTTTAGCTTCTTCATTTTCAATTACCGGTACTTGGTCTATTTTATGATCCCACCATTTCTTGCTTGCAGATAAATAGTATTTCTTGCAGATATTCCAATGCACCATTGTTGCTATTTTGTTACGCTGTTGTTCAGACTTTTTGCAGCAGCTTCTGGTTTTTCAGCTTTTTTTTTTTAGAGGCAGCATTTGCTATCTGTTGCTATCTTCTCAGTTCTGATTTTGCATCCATTTGTCCTTAAGGATCTTGTGCAGCTAGAATTAGTTCCTCTGTCTCTTTCTGTAAGTTTCCTTTTCCTTTCCTTTGCTGGAGAACTTTCTTTTAGAGAAGGTCATGGGGGCTGCCATCATATTTGCCTTGAAAGATTAAGGTGGCATTTAAAGCAGGAATTGTTCTCAAAAAACTTTCCCCCCAACCCCGTTTCTCCTGTTGTTTTCTTGCACTGGGCAGGCACAAAAGCCTTTTTTCAAAACAAAACCTCTCTGGGACACAGAATGCCCGTACAATGGAGGTTAAAAGCAAAAACCTGCTTCTGTCATTCACACTCCCCCCTCCTCTTTTGCCCCTTATAAAGGATTGGTCCTATGTCATGCTGCCCCACACTCAGAGCTATTGTGCTTTATCCAATGACTTCCTTGACATACCAGTTGAACTTCCTTGAGCCTTGTCATCTGCTAGATTTATTATGAATAGAAAGTTGGGCTACCACATGTATTTAGAATTATACAGTCCAAAGTAGCATCCAGTTCTGCCTTCATCTAGAGAGAAGATTGGGTAGCTAGTTAAAACCAGCTTTGAAAGGTGAGCAAAATATGCTTCCCTGCTTTTCAACAATACTCATTTATTTGCTTGATGTGGTACAAATGGGTTAGCTTGAAAATCTGGGTTTGTTCTTTCCCTCAGCTGAATTCTTTGTTCGGCCACTTTGTTTATGTTTTGGTATTGTAATGTTAAATATGGGAAGCAAACATAGAAGGAAGGAAACCATTTCCATTCCCATTCCCACTCTCACTCCCCTCTGCCCCCCCCCCCAAGTGATGCTTCCTGAGACTTAATTCACACATTGTGTTTAGTCATAATAAAGTGAGATTGTTTTTAGCTTGGCATAATGTGTGAAGCCAACCATTTAGTTTATAGATCTTGGTTTATGGCTTTGTGCAATTTATGAATCTATGATTCACAATATATGAAATGGACTTCTTAAACAAACTTTGATTTAGCACTGTTTGTGCATCCATATGGTAGATATGAATGCTACTCTTCTGTTTAATAATTGTTGCATATATGGTAAGTGTTGCCATTTTGCCCTGGTGTTTATTTATCATGTCGAAATTTCTGATGTAATTGTATCTCCCCCCCCCCCTCATCCCTTCTTAGGCATATACATACGTTTGGACTGGATGTAAGAAACAAAATTTCTAAGTGCTTGGCAGGAGTGGAGGAAGTTAATCTTCATCTTCATAAATGGTCTATTTTATTCACTCACAGCTACTGGATTAATCAGAGCAGGATTAAATCATGGCTGCTCATTCTTCCTTTCCATGTCTACTGTTGGGAAAGGAAGCTGAACTGCACTCAGCAACTTTGCAGGCACCCCCAAAGCAAGTTTCCTCCTGTGACTCAGGTTTTTCTTCCCAGAAAGTGAAATATTTTCCACCGAAGTCATCCTAGAACAAAGCTAGGATGCTTGCGGGCATCGTCATTTATGAATCATGGAGATGGTATCTTCACACTCATCATGATCTAGTTTAATCAAGAGACCTGGTTAATCTGAATCCTGTGAATATGTTGTCTTTTCTTCCTAGAGCTTAGGCTATTCAGTTTTCTATACCTTGACAACAAGAATGCCATATCTACTTTCTAACTTAATGAATCAAGCAGCATGCCCATGTTTCAACTGAAATAAATCCTTGCTCCCACCTTGCTCTTTGTAGTTCCTAGTCCTTAAGTGGTCTCAATTCATATTATATAGCCCATCTTTTGATCTTGCAGGTCAGCAGACCTGGGTAAGGAGTCCATACGATAATATAGGCCAGTGATGGCGAACCTTTTTTTGCTCTGGTGCCAAAAGGGCACGCGCATGCACGATAGCGTGTGCGTGCCCACACCCATAATGCCATGCCCTCCCCCCTGCGCATGCGCGCACAACCAACCCCCCTGCGCTGCCCCCCCCACATGCGCACAGGCCTCACTGAAGCCTCCGGACTTCCGGTAGGCCCATTGGGCCATTTTTCGCCCTCCCCAGGCTTCAGGAAAGCCTCTGGAGCCTGTGTATGGTGAAAAATGGGCCCAATGGGTAGGCCTTTTGGGCTGTTTTTCGCCCTCCCCAGGCTCCGGAGGCTTTCCTGAAGCCTGGGGAGGCCGAAAACAGCCTCCCCCCACCCTCCGGAAGGCGGAAAATCAGCTGGCCAGCTCGCACATGCACGCTGGAGCTGACATAGGGCAAAGCCTCGCGTGCCCTCAGATATGGCTCCGTGTGCCACCTGTGGCACACGTGCCATAGGTTCGCCATCACGGATATAGGCACTAATTGTTTGAAGGGTTTCCATGAAGTTTTTTCCTGCTCCAAGAGATGTTTCCAGTGTTGTAGAAGAGTCTGCAGGATCATATCTTCTTAAGAGGAATGGAACGATCACCCCAGTCAGTTGATTTTAATGAAAGAGTAGTAGCTCGTTGTTACCTCTTTAATCCTGATTGCATTTTTATTGCTGAAATAGGGAGTGTTTGTTGGGTTTTCTTCATCTGGTGCTAAAACAACTTGTGGCTTGGGCACAGGTTTAGATGAAGAGAAAAGATGGATCTCAGTGGAAAAGCACATGCCTAGGTTCAGTCCTAGGCATCACCAAACATGGGTAGGTAGGGAAAGATACTTGGGCTCATCCACTGCACTGAGCTGTAATTTGTAATGGGTGTTAGTTTAGTGTAGCCAGTTGTGCTTTGTAATTCACTCTTCCTGCTTTGTGCCTTTGTTACCCCAGCTAGCATAGACCATCAGATGAATGGACTGATCCTGAGTTCTGCTGGATTGATGAAATGTGTCACGTGCAAGGGAGCAACAGGAACTGCTTTGAATCTGGCATAGAAAAGTGGTTGGAAAGGCAACATTTGCCCTTCTTCTTCCATTTTGATGTCTCTTATCTTTTTAGTTTTTAATATTACTTCCCCCCCCCCCCATCCTACCGTTTGAAGCATTACAGTCCTGCCTGGTTAGGTGAGGCCTGCTGAAGCATGTAGAACCTGAGCCAGAATAGGAAATAACTGCAGAAGATTTTGATGAGCCACCAAATTAGTACAAAGTCATTGACCCTGTTTGCTGCCTCCTTTATTATTGGAATATAGACTGATCTGGTTTCATGGCTCTCCCCTAATGATTCCAACTTGTGGTGACCAAAGCAGCCAATAAATTGAACAATTTAGAAATTGAAAGTAAAACAGAATGCTTCCAGGAAAAGGTGGAGCTTGAAGAGGTGACGAAACCTCACTATCACTGGCAGGAAGAGCTGGCCCATATCCCAACAGCAAAAAGGCAAACTGGAGGGATGAAGAACTTGATCCTATTTCCCCAAGGTAGGAAGTTGTGCAAAGGATGCCTCAGAGAGTGAGGGAAGCCTGGGAGGCCCAGTGCAGACCAAGTGTGAGCTGAGATGTGCTGCAATGCAGGCCTGATACCCTGTGCGCCTCTTAAAGGCCCATACTGTTGTTTTACAACCGCATAGCCAGGATTGTGATTATTAAACGAGGTAATTTCACAATTTAATGACTCAATATATAATAACCATAATTCCAGGCTCAATTGTGGTTATAAGTGGAGGATTACCTGTACAAAGGTTATCCATGGAAACCACATGGCCTCCAAGAAAATGAATGGTCCTTGCTTTCCTGGTATAGGTAAAGAAGCAAAGAGGATTATCAGTCTGGGGAGTTTGGGGAGCACGATTATGCCATCACGTGTGGCCACATGTGGAGGATAGATTGTAATCCAGAAAGGAATTGTATAAACCGTCTTCATTTCTGGCTGGAATATGTACTGTATAGGAGTCCATCAGCTTAAGACTGCATGGAAAAGACTGGAACATTGTTAGGGCTGAAATAGAAGTAGCATTCTGTGAGTGATTCTGTAGTTGTTTGCCAGATATTGATATAGACAGTTATAGAGATAGATAGGTTTAAGTAAATACAGATAGATACCAACCTCAGTAGCTAGCTATTGGATCCTTTCTCTGTTCAGCTGCTGCTTTTGAATGCCAAATCTATGTGTAACTATTCTGTCCTTATCCATGCATGGTCTTATCTTGGATGAGGCTGCCACCCTGGTATGATTTACAGAAACCCACTTGGCCCAAACGGGGTGATTCCCTTTTCAGAAATGTGCCCCATACTCGGTATGCCATGTGGTATGGCCATATAACACCTCTGCTTCATAAATTATATTGCCAGTTTGCTTCCAAATACAATTCAATACCCAGGTTGTTACCTATAAAATTCTACTTGGTATAGGGCCAGGTTATTTGAGGAGCCACCTATCTCCCAAAACATCTGCCCCTGCCAATGCAGTCTGGAGTACTCTGATTTCCTATGATTAAACATTATCATTTATCAGGACCCCAGAAACTCACCTTCTCTGTAGCAACATCTTCCCCCTGGAATGAAATTCCCCTGAGATCTGGGTGGCCCCTACTCTGCTGTTGTTTAAAAAGGCCTTGAAGATCTGTGGTTGGGGTTTTGTTTTTTTTGCCCAGGTCTTTGATAAGGGAGAATGAACAAGCTTTACTTTGTCCTATCCAAGTTATCATTTTTGCCATATTTTATTTATTTATTCTTTGATGTGGTGGTTAAGGTGTTGGCCTAGACATGAAGAGACTAGGAGCTATTTATAGAAAATAAAGGCAGGATAAAAATAAAATCAATTAAATAAATATTCAGTTTTAAATGTAATACTATGATTGGTTGCATAGTCAGCAGATTTAGATTGGATCTGCATTTGTATTCACTTATTGAGTCCTTCACAAAGATCTGGATAGGCAGGATAATGGTACTAAAGGTATGTCACAATTACATTATGGTTGGTTGCATGGTTAGCCAGATGTTTTGACTCATTTGGCATTTTTGTCCATCCGTTGATTATTACAGTGCTGTTCAGGGTAATCTAAAGTTAGATTCACAGTTTAAGAATGGGGGAAACGTAATCATTCAAGTCCTAACCAAAATCCTAACATTTATTAAGGTAGCATCTAAGAATAAGGCAATCTGAAGCAGGATAGTTATTGTAAAATTAGGCTGTTCAGATCTGATAAATTCAGTATTTCCAGATATCAAGGATTCATTCCAAGGTCTCATATACCAATCACAGTTGGTATAATAATGGATTTCTTTTTCCAAAAATATTCAATCTGTAAGTCCTGTATTTGATCATTTTTCCATTGTTTTTCCTCAATCATAGCATTATCTAGAATAGCAACATCAATGAACCAATCTTTCTTCTTTTCATAACCTGTCATATCATGCAGGTTATGAACAAGATGCCTGTCTGTTTGGATCTTATTGTTTTAAAATCATTGTTATGGTATTTGGGCAGATCACAATTAAACCGAGGAAAACACAATAATGAGTTTAAAATAAGAAGAGTCATTGAGAATTAGGTAGTATACACATTTGATTGAAAAATACATACACACACACACACATATAAGATGAACATGCACACATCCACCCGCTACAAACCTCTGGGTTTCTCCAAGTCTTTTAATAATGATTGCTTATTCATGGGTGTTCTTATTTTGCCCTTGTAAAAAGCTTTGGAGAATTTAGAGATTTTTGACTTTCGGGAGTTTGACCTGAAAATCTCTTTGTTTTGGATTGGGCGGTTTTAATAATTACATTCTCCTCGTGTTTTTCTATCATGCTTCCTTTCACTCCATCCCTTCCTTTCTTGAATAGACACACAGATTTCCATGACTTTTGCTCTTGATGTTTTATTTTACACTATGTCATCTGCCATGGTTAGATGTTTTGGCATATTTTTACTTGTTTCTGTCTAACATAATATAGAAACTTTGCCCACAGTGTTGAAAAAATACAGCTGTGTTTTCTGGAATGCAAGGGAACATGCATTCCAGCTACTTTTGTACTTAGATGAAAGTCATATTTTGTTAATATAGAAGAAGCTACATACAGAAACAAACCTTTATGTGCTGGCAGCCCATCAAATGTGTTGATATTATAATCTTCGGAATTTCACAGCTGGGGTGCCAGTTAGGATTTTAGATTTGAAGCCCCAATACTGTTGGAAGGCCATAATTTAGAGAAAATGGTCTAGGCTGATTTTGGGTATGTCTGATCAAGTATGATATCAGATTAAGTGCTAAATTAGAAGAACTTATGTTTTGGAAACTCAGATATCAGTGCCCAATATTATGTGTGGTTAGCCAAGGTTTTTCATTATATACTTAGTATAGGTCATGTCTACCCTCGGTTTGTTATAGACTACTTAACCATGATGGTGGATACAGGAGATTAACTGGTTTGTATTGAAAACTAAGTCATAATCAGTGGTTTCACATATTCTGTATAATCAGAAATGAAGCAGAATAGAGGTGAGCACTTTGTGAACAAATCAGTTTGTGTGAACTCCAGTGAGCTTTCAAAAGTAATAAAATACAGTAATAAAATATAGTGACTTGGCAAACACTCCTTATAATCTAGGTCTAGCTCACATTGGCTTATCGTATCTCATAATAGCTATTAAGATCTTGAGTCGTATACATTGTTTTGGAGATGGTGCATTTTAATTATACATTAGGATTTTTTATTTTAAATGTGAGCCACTTGGAGCTTTATTTAAGACCAGGAGGGATTAAATATGTTTTTTGAAACAAATGCAGAGAGGAAGAACTATCAGGATATAAGTGGGGCAAGTAGAAAAGGTGTCTTTGACACTAAGTGGTGTTTAATTTCCCAAAATGTTCATCCTTGCCTGGAAGTCACATTTTTTTAATTGGATCTCCCCCCAATAAATACTAGGCATGTTTCAACTAGTTGGGCTTCCTCAGTGACATGAAAATGGCATTTTGCACTTTCCAGAAAGCTCTCTTCTCTTGTTCCAGAGAAGAAGTGGTTCTTAACCACTGAAAAAAATCTATCCCAACATTATTTTTTCTCCTAATGTATACTTCCTCATTATAAAGCCCTGTAACCACTTGTCTGGAAAATTACTTTTGTAATTTTCTCATGATCACCATCTATACTCAAGAAGTTTTATTCATGAGAATTACTGGCTCTATCAAATCACTGAGGGTACCAGAATAGGAACAATGAATATAAAGTATAGAAAGATTTGTTGCTTTCACACTGTTATGAAGAATCTGTCTTCTATTTCTTGTAATCCAAAATAATATTTCTGCCCTCTCTAGGATTCTTGCTGGAGCTCCCCGTGATGTGGCTATCAAGATGGATAATAAAACACAGACAGGTGCTATGTATGCTTGTCCTTTGACTGCAATTCCCAGTGATTGTACACAGGTGGACTTTCAGGTGAAAAGTATGTAAATGTGCAAATGGAGAACTTACCTGAATAGAGTGCAGTGATCTATAGAAAACAATGCAGGCTAATGATTAGTGATTAGACCAGAATATGAAATATCTTTAGGAAGGATAGGCTTGTTTTATTTTGTTACACTAAGTAACAAAAAGCCTTGTGGCACTTTTAAGACCATCATCAATCCATAGTCGCTGTAGCATGATTGACTTCAAATTCATTCTACTTTTGATTTTGTTTCCAGCATTTATGTTTTTTGTAGTTATGAAGTTGGACTTTCCTTAGTAGAAGAAAGACTGAGGAAAATTAATTTAAAGGACTGATTTGGGGTTTGGAATTTGATAGGAGGGTGGCTTATCACCATCTTTTATAAGACAACAAATGATCTTATTCCCATATCCTATTTCTTATCTATAAACAAATCTTTAAAGCCTGGTCAATTCAGTCCTGAAGTAAGCAAACTCTATTAAGGGTTATCAGTGATAACAACATGTCTGTTTTAGCCTTGATCAAATAATCTAACTTTGTAAACCTTCCTTTTACTTCTACCAGTCTTGATTTTAGTCCCTCCAAATAATGTCCTAGCTCCTGATTTCCTTTCATTTTTCTTTGACTTTTTTCACCAAATTCTTCAAAGCTTTACAAGCCTCTTTTGTAAATCTGATATAGGAAAATTATCCAGGTCACCCTCTTGGTTTGTTATTTGTACATCCTTTTTAATTATTAAAACATCAGCGAATTTACTTTCTATATCTATATATGGTGTAGCATCTTTTCCCGTGTCATTCTTGTAGCCTGTCTTTTTTAAATCCACTTTCAAATAAGTCTCAATCTTGTCAGTTAAAACATATTTCAGTTCCTTAACATCTTATAAGCACAATCTATCTATACTGGCAGAAAATCTTAAAATTAACTTCAGGTCTATAGTTCAAAAATATCCTTCAAAATGTTAAAATATTTTGCTTCATTTTGTATTTGTAAATTGAATTCCAGTGTTCTTCTTTAATTGTAATCTTTACTTTTAGTTCCCTCTAGTGTCCAATTTTTAGTCTTATAGTTGTTTTTTTATTCAAAACAAAAGCATTTTCCTATAGGAAGGATTTTTTTATAATTTCCACATTTATTTCAAATTTAGTCCATATGTAGCTTTCTAAAATCAGTCTTTTAAATTATCTAAATATGAATCTTTTAATCACCCTTTTGCTGTTTGTTAAAAAATATTTTTAAGTACTTAAACTTGTATTTAAAAGTTCTTTAAGTAAGAATTGAAGGAAACTCACCTGGTGCTATAAAACCTGTGGATGCAAAACCAGTTCCTATTAGCTGAAAAGCAGCTAACAATTTCCAAAAGTGATTAGAAAAGGAAATATGCAAACCAAAGTGACCTTTGATAAGTTATTAAAATTGTTTATACTTGTGATGGAAGTCATTTCTTTATATATATTTCTTTTCATTTCTCTCCTATATTATGTTTTCTTTTCTACTTCTCTATTTTTCTTACTTGCATCTATTTTTCTTTCTATTCTTTTATGCTTTTAGTTTGTATTAGTTTTTATTGTTGGAATTCTGATGTTTAATAAAATTACTATAAAAAAGGAAATACGGCAAGAAGGTGGATCCTTTTCTAATCATATTTGTCTTTTGGGGGTTTTGTTTTTGTTTTGGCTCCCTGTACTTTTAGGTGATCCACAAAATAATATTGTTGAAGACATGTGGCTGGGGGTGGTGGTAGCAAGCCAACGTAAACCTTATGGGCGAGTAATGGTGAGTATAATATATGTGAGAAGAGATAATTTCTGCTGCTTTTGAATCCTCCCTTCCGCCTTAAAGTCATCTGCTGAGTTAATGATGTGAATCGGGGAGAATCAGTGGTGTGGGAAAGTGGACCAAAAAAATGTTATATGCTGTCCAGTTTTCCTATGCTTTCTTGTTGTTTATCCCATGTCGCTGCTGTAATGCCACACTATTTCCGCTATAACTACTTCAGAATTCTGATGGGGAAAACCTATATGAATTTTAACAGAGGCTTGCTGGATCTAACCAAAGGGTTTCCTTTGTGGACAAAGAACTTTGTTTCCTTGTGCTTAGATCAGAGGTAGGTTCCTACCGGTTCGGACCGGTTCTATAGAGCCGTTAGTAACTTGGCGGCCTGGGTTGCTGGAACCGGCAGTGATCCAAGCCTGCCACGCCCCCGAGCCAGTTCTCTCGGCGGCGCCATAGGCGCCACCATCTTGTTATTTTGCTTCTGCACATGCGCAGAAGCCTTTTTTTTAGTACTGTGCACATGTGCAAACCGTGTGCGCAGTATGCAACGCGTGCCTGCCCGCGCGGTGTGTCCCTGAGCGAACCGGCAGTAGAAGAATCTGGAACCCACCCCTGGCTTAGATCCCCTTCTACCTGCCCTATATATATGAGACTACCCTTGAAGTTGACTTGGAAGTTGCAGTTGGTTCAAAATACAGCAGGCAAATTGCTGACAGGAGAAGATAGGTTCAGCAATGTGACAGCTATGTTGAGGTTGCTGCTTTGGCTACCAATAGTCTTCCAGGGCTAACTCAAAGTTCTGGCTTTAATTTTTAAAGTTATACTTGACTTGGAACCCATGTATTTGCAGAATAGTCTTTTTCAATTAGAACCAGCCTGTCCTGTGCTTTCATCCCAAGAATGTCTACTATAGGTTTCTATCATAATATGGTAAAAATAGGATCCCTGAAGTTTACCTTCTTAGTTGCAGCCTCCACAGTATGGAATATTTAATCCTGGGATAAAGAGAGCCTGATAAGATTTAGGGACCAAAACTGAGAATTTTTAGGGTAAGTGCCCTAAAGTCAGAAGAACCCTTTCTAGGCCTAAGGAAGCTATCTGAGTTCTGAACTTGTCTTAGATCAGCGGTTCTCAACCTGTGGGTCGCGACCCCTTTGGGGGTCGAACGACCATTTCACAGGGGTCGCCGCGGGCGTTAGCCCGCCATCTTGGTGCCACCATCACTGCAGGGGTGAAATGCTCCCGGTTCGGCCGTGCCTGCGGGTCGCCGGACAGCTGATAGTGTCAGAAGTGGGAGACTTCGCCCGGACGCCGCCATTTGGGTTCTCTTACCCTCTGCGCATGCGCTGAACGCTTTGCGCATGCGCAGAGGGTAAAAGACCCCAAATGGCAGCCTGGTCACCTCATCCCGTGGGGGGGGGGGGTGGGGGTTGCGGGGGCAGGGGGAGGGCGGCGGCGGTGGGGGGGTCACGGGGGGGTCGCGGCATTAGAAAGGTTGAGATCCACTGTCTTAGATAATCTGAACATAAGGCCCTTTCAAGAAAATACAAAAGAGTAACCTAAGCAGTTCAACATTATTAGTATTACGCTAGCATGTTATCTGACCTTGACTTGTTATTTTTTTTATGACAGTACCTCAAGACCAATAACAAATATCTTTAATCTGCAAAGTTGAATAGATGAAAATAAGAACACTTCTACCTAGGTCCATGATGTGGTGCTCATTGAGTTAGAACTCAAGCTTGTCCTATCAAGTTAGGGATAAGGTGTCAAATTCCATTCATCTGAGTGGGGAAATTTGCCTTAGAGGACTACCTGTTTTGTCTCTTCTTACAGTATCACAGAAGCGCCTGTCATCATTAAAAATATTCTTCAGACAGGCACATGGTTCTTGTCTTATCCCTTTCCTCCCACATGTAATCCACCTCCACTTCTGCCTTCTAGGCAATAATAGCCCTTGGCTGTTTTGATCCTCTGCTACATCAGCACATTTAAATCTTTCAAAAACATTTTCAGGAGGAATTAGCTGAAATTCAAGAAACCACTCTGGGCAGGGAAAGCATGATGGTCTTGGAGAACAAGTTGCAGATACCACTTGAGCCAGTTGTCTCCCACGTAACAGAAGATGTCATCTGCAGAATTCCTTTTCAGGGAGTCGAGCTTTCTCAAGAAACTTGCATAATTGCTCTTCCCTTCTTTTTCCTTTCTTCCCTGGTACTATTTAGTGGATATAGCTGATGCTTGAAGTTGTTTGTGTAGAAAGATTTCTAGGACTTTCAAATCACAGTTTGAACAGTGTTAAACAAAACTAACATTTATTTGTAGTGACAGTGCATAATCTCTTTGTGTCATTTATTCCAATAGAAAAGCTTAATTGATAATGTTATGGTTATCTCAAGTTTGATTATGATCTGGATTCAATTCCATCCCATATGAATGAGGATTTCCAAGTCAGAAGGCTTTTCCCCCCTAAGCCATGATACGTTATGGTTCTTTTGGTTTTGATTTAGGATACCACAAAAATCCAAGCACTGTGATTTTTAAACTCTGGTTTAATACTTAATATGAAGTACAAAGTCAGATAATTGTGTGGTATAGCTAACAAATTTAAAAATGTGTGGTATGGTAGAATGTGTAAACCATACAGAGTGTCTTTCACAGTGCCTGGAATTCCTTAGTCTCTTTCACTTCAGACTAAAATCTTGTTTAATTTTATTTTTCAAGGCTTGTGCTCACCGATACACTCGGATTTTTGGCAGTGAACATCAGAGGCGCATGGTAGGAACATGCTATATCCATAGCAATGACTTGCGTCATCAGGTGAATGATTCGTGGCAAACTTATAATGAGATGTGTGCTGCCAACTCAGACTTGGAGAATACAGGCATGTGCCAAATGGGCATCAGTGGTGGCTTCACAGACAACTTCGTCTATTTTGGAGCTCCGGGAGCTTACCATTGGCAAGGTTTGTGGCTCTAATTGCCTTTCCCTACTTTGTTTTATGCCTTTCATATGTGTCAGTCTCAAATAGTTTTAGGGCATAATTTAGTTGGAATAAATTATGATAAGAGCTAATGATTAATCAACAAAATATTATTATTGTTGTTGTTGTTGTTGCTGTTACTATAAATGAATGATTGTTAAAATTAAATATATTTTCTTCGAAAAAGGGAAGAAACTAAGCACAGTTAACTAACTTCTGAATAAGCATTGACTGAAATGTTGATTTTTCACCTATTCCAAGATAAACTGCTAGAACAACTCTGCAAGTAAGGACTTCTTTCAAATGTCATTTTTCACATCCTTTTCCTTTTTCTTCCTCACAGCCATTTGGTCGAGGGAGCAAAAGAGGCAGAAAAAAGTGGAGGCTGAGATAATGGCTGTGGCCATTAGTGGCTACATTTTGACTGTATCGCTTTGAATCCCCCCCCTTTTTTTTTGGCTAAAAAAATGGAAAAGACAGAAGATTGTCTCCTTTACCCACTTAGAAAATGACTGAACGTCAATTGCCAGCCTTTGGAAGTGCAGAAGATTCTTATTCTGACATCCATATTGTCCAAGCATAGCCCAGATAATCACCCCCTATCAGGGGTGGGTTCCACTTACCTTCCCTACCGGTTCGCATCGCGACGGAAGTGTGCGTTTTGCACGCGTGCGCTTGCTTTGCTCGCACATCACGCAAAAGACCCAGAAATGACCCTCTGCGCATGCGCAGAGGGGTTTTTTGCAAGCTGCGGCGACCGGAGGACCAGTTCGGGGGCGTGGACCGCCAGTCATCGTTGCCGGTTATGCGAGCGGCGGTAAATTTCCGCTACCGGTTTTAATGAACTGGTCCGAACCGACAGCAACCTACCACTGCCCCCTATGTCTTTTGCTTTCAGCGCAATCCCTTTCTTCCTTGATCTCAGCTTTCTGCCTCCTTCATCCCATTTCCCATTTTTTTCAATTTGTTCCCTTTCATATCACCTGAACTTTCTTTCCTTTTATCTGATTCTTGCTTCTGAATCTCAGACTTTTCCCAGGTTCCCTGAAATACCTGCTTCTTCCATTTCCCACTTGTTTTTGGTTCTTTCATGCAGCCATTCTTCAACTTAAACTTTTTGCTTCTCTCCTCTCCTCCTTCTCTGTTTGTAGAAGAGCCTTTCTCTTTTTTTTCCAAGCACCATCATTTTTCCTTCTCCTTCTCCTTCTCCTTCTCCTTCTCCTTCTTCCTTCTCCTTCTTCCTTCTCCTTCTCCTTCTTCCTTCTCCTTCTCCTTCTTCCTTCTCCTTCTCCTTCTCCTTCTTCCTCCTCCTCCTCCACCTCCTCCTCCTCCTTGCCCTTCATAAATCTCCCAACCCTTACTCTATCTCTCTGTATTCCAACTAAAAGCAGTTGGGGGAGAAGAGTTTGATTATCACTATCTCAGAGTAATGCATGAATTCAAAATAATGCTGAATTGTTCAGGCCTTTTCTGGTGTTTGAAAATGGACACATTGAAAGAAGTATTTTTCTCGTCCATCTCCTTGCGTATACAGGGAGTGTCTATGTGGACATGATAATTGTTCAACACAACATGAAAGCATTCTCCACTGTTTGGAGCACATCTGCCTAAGGATTTGTGTTTGTGTCAGTGTGAGAATGTGTGAAGACCATTGGGGAAAGATATCACTCCTCCTTTCCTTTAACTCTTAAAACCTCTCAGCCCCTCATGACTCTCTACAAAGCAGAGACAGAAGCTTTTAATCACAATTCCCATCAAGCAACTTTGAAAATTAATTGCTGGATGTGACTGAGAGATGAGAGCCTGGGAAGAAAGGAAACAATCTTTTCAAACAGCATTAAAAAGGATACTGGATTTTGATTTGTATTTCATCAGAATGCTAAAGATTGCACTTTTGTTTATACAGGAACGGCTTATGTGAGCTACCCAGGGATTTGGGACCAAGTAGATTTATCCTATCCAGATCGGAAAACTAGACACATTTACCTAGGTAATTGCACTCAACTCTCACTTTGTCAGGCTGAAAACATGATTTGGAGCTGTATAGTGCCTCCCTCCTCTCCTGCATTTCATTTTTATTTTCTTTATTTATTGGATTTGTTAAGGCTCCAAAAAGACTCTATATATCCAATACATAAAAAAAAAAAAAAAAAAAAAAAAAAAAAAAACCCCTGCAAACACAACTGAAACAACATAACTGCCCAGACAAAACAGCAGCAATGAAATTCAAATAGACAGTGGCTCCACAGAGATTCTAATTCCAGGCTTGCGAGCCAGTCTTGATGGAGATGAGAGCCGTGTGCATCCTGGGGGAGAGGAGGGAGGGATATTGTTCCAGAGTGCCAGCAGCTACGATAGAGAAAGCACGCTTCCTTGGTCCCACAAGATGTGAACATGTAATTGACAAGAACACACCGGACTAAAAAAAGAAATCATAGAAATAATTTGTGATATGTAGTATCATATGTAGTATCTTCATAGTCAAATGTCTCTCAGCGTGGTGCTGAAAACAGATAGCATAATTTAAATATATGATGGGCCACACGTGCTTAACATCGATTCATTTTTAAACCTTCATGTCTGATTCCCTAAATAGAAAGGCCTCCAGAGAAGAAAGCAAATTTCATATGGGTCAAAGCTTTCTGAGCCTCCTTTCTGAGGATCACTGGATCTCCAAAATGGAGATTCCTTAATGAAGACGTCTCATTTGAAACTGGACTTTGAACATTGGGTCTGCTCCACACTCAGACTAGAAAATTAGAGGTCAGGAAGGATTAAAATGGAGAGCTTTCCCCATTAAAAAGGTCTAGTTGTCACCTGGCTTTGCTTCAGAATCAGAGACTGATGTGCAGGACAATATCATGGTCAGGTTCAGTTGATTTAGGTTGTAAATAGATTAATATAGTTTTTGGCCAAACAAGAAAATTATAATTAATACTTTCAGAACAGCCAAACCGAGAATGAAATCATGATTATATTTATATATGTATTTAAAGCTTTTCTACTCTGCTTTTTTATAATTAAAAACAATTTTGGAATAACTCAAGTTAATAGGCCATCTTCAAATTCCAGCTTTCTTCAATGGCTTATTCCAAAAGGGAAATTATAATTAATGGAAGATTGCTTAATTTGCATGCCACTTCACATATAGGTAGAAGCAGAGGGTTATGAGTACTTTCAAGAAGCTTTTCCATTCCTAAGTCTATGCCCTTGAAAATAGAATGATCTAAATCTGACCAGTCAGTGTGTAAATTGATTGATGATTGATTTGTGTTCATTTATTTATGCTGGAGCTTATCTTGCACCAAGTGGGTTCCTCCAAGTCTCTTCTCCAATCCATTAAACGCTGCTATCTTGTGGAACCTCAGAAGTGTGCCTTCTCTGTTGTGGCCCCTGGTGCTCTGAATCAGAGATAAGGATGGCACCCAGAGGTGGGTTTCTCTTACCTTCCCTACCGGTTCAGAAGTGCGCACGTGCATCACATCTGGGTACTGACCCTCTGCGCATGCTCAGAAGCCTTTGCGCATGCGCAGAGGGTTTGTTGCCAGCCTCTTTCAAGCAGCGGCGACCGGGGAACTGGTTCGGGGGCGTGGCAAGCCGGCCATCACTACCGGTTCTGCGAACGGGGCCAAATTTCTGCCACCGGCTCGTGCGAACCAGTCCGAACCGGTAGCAACCCACCACTGAAGGCACCCTCTCTAAGGTTCTGGCAAGTTTTGAAAACTTGGCTTTGGTCTAGGCCTGGGGTTGATGTATATGATTTGTTTAAGGCCCCTGTTTTGTTTGTTGTTTATCAGATTATTTTAGTTGGGTCTGTCTGTCTGATTTTATGTTTATAGCTGTTTTTATGTTTTCTCTAGTTGAATATGCTGCCCAAAATCCACAAATAAATAAAAGTGAAGCAAACTCTCTCTCTCTTTTGAAGAGGGGAGATCAAAGATATAATCTGTTTGTTATTTCATGTTAATAGGATATGCCACAGAAGCAAGCACCAACGTACTGCACAAAGAAGAGTTCTCTTTTATTATTGGGGCCCCTCGCTATGATCACACAGGAGCCGTCTTTGTGATGGCAAGTGATGGTCGCAAGGATCTTCAGAATAGACTGCTGCTTGTTGGCAAGCAAGTGGGTTCTTATTTTGGCAGCTCCATTGCTGTGGCTGACCTCAACAGTGATGGGTGAGTCCATGGGAGGGCGAACTTGAAAGAAGTATTAAATGGCTTTATTTTGATATATAGGTAAAAATGACTCCTCTGCCTTTCCCCATTAATAGGTGGCAGGACTTAATCATTGGAGCACCACACTACTTTGATCAGAAGGAGGAGAAAGGTGGGGCTGTCTATGTATATATGAACCTTGGGGGAGCATTCTCCAGCCATCCCAACCTCACACTGACTGGACCCAGCGGTTCTTCCTTTGGTTTCTCTGTGGCTCACATTGGCGACATTAACAAAGATGATTTTCAAGGTTAGACTTTTTTGCTCTTGTCACAGTGTTATGTTTTACTATTTACTGAGACACACCTTGTTGGACTGTACCCTTTTATATGGCCCAAAGCAGTGTTTGTGTTGGGAAACTGCCAGTCAGGTAAGGAGGAAGGATCAAGCTGGGAATTATCCTCGAGTCGTTATTCAGCCACAAGAAACTTACACCTAACCTCCCCTAAGTTCCATGGAGCCTTATCTGTTTGTTCCCAAGGGAAGGCAAGCCGTCTGGGAAGATTCTGGTATTATAGGCAAAACACAATAAAGTAGACAACTATTGGAATTTCAAGGTTTGGTTGTAAATTCCGCTCGTTCAGCGCAATTTGTAAATTTGAACAATGTGATAGAATGTAGTCTGGAATGGTAGGAGGGAAGAATTCACACCCAGAAGGTAAAGAGACAGAGCTTGGAAAGTTTAGTAGGCAGAAAGAAGGCAAAGCTTCTTTAGCAGTTCACAGAGTATATCTATAGTTATGCAGTTAATTGCTTTAGTCTGGCAAGATTCTGTCTGTAGGCAAGTTACATGTCATTCTTACCATAGTTCTTTGGGCCTGAAAAAATTGAATGAAGGGTCATTAAATAAGGACCATTTGTACTATACATCTGATATCAGGGAAAGAAAAACAAATTCCTTTCATAGTTATAGTTCAGCCATGCATGCACACACAGAGAGACACAGACAAAGACACACATAGACACACACATAGACACGCACACGCACATGCGCACACACATGCATTGATTTTGCCTTAGTTAATTGTCAATCTATATTTATGCTGCCCACCTGCAATCACTTTCTCAGCAGAATTCCTTCAAGCTTTCCTTTGAATAGTGACTCAACTATTATAAGGGCTAAACCTAAAAATTCCTTGTTAGATTTTTGACTAGTGATGGGAAGTAATACAAATACTTGTTTTGAAAAGTTACGTTTAAAGTACATTGGATACAGTTCCAGTGGGAACTTAAAAAGAAACCTATCTAGATGAAGTCTAATGAGAACTGTGAGATCTCATAAAATGGAAGTTCTCCTTCTTCTTTGTACTCTTCCCTTTCAGATATTGCCATTGGGGCACCCTATGAAGGTTCGGGAAAAGTATACATCTACCAGAGTGGTGTAGGTGGCCTTGCTAATAAGCCACAGCAGGTAAAGGCATCTTTATCATCATCTCTTTATCATCCTTATCTCTTTGGGTAAAGCATATTTGTACGTTTATGTGCAGCATGTCCCCATATTGTTCAGTCAATTACAGGAAAATTGTTTGGCAGCCAAACCCACAATGGGTAGGTTAATAAGGTTGTTGGATGAGATATGGCTGGTAGTTATAGCCTCCTTTTTTATTTTGGGGAAAGCCTTCAATTTTCTAGCATGTGACACCAACCGTTCACACTTGGCAATGACCAACTTTCACTAATCTCAAGCAGATACAAGACTGGTACCAGGTTTCCTGCAAGAGTCCCCACTTTGAGACTGGGAGAAGCAGTTGGTTGTCCCTCATTTTTAGGAGATCAGAGAGCTGAAGCCCCAGGCTCTTGTTTTTCAGTGATGGTGCAGCACTTCCCGATTAAGATTTCTTTGCTTCCAAGAATATAAAATATTCTTACATATATTGCATCTTATTATCTTTGTGAGCTGCAAGGCTATTTCGTAATTGTTACAGGTTGTAATGTTTGATTGATTTACTACATACATGAATATGTCAACACTGCAAGTCCCAGAACTCCTCTCCAGTCAGATCAATGTAACCTAATGATGTTAATAGTAGTCCTACTGTTCATTCATATATGCTTGGCCACCAACAGTTCCATCATGGATGGCAGTATATACCAACCAAGCAGAGATCTTAGTCTCATTTGTAAATATCCTTCTTGCCTCTCATTTTCTGCACCTTTTTTCAGATCATTAGTGGGGAAGATTTTAATCCTGTCATCAAGACCTTTGGTTACTCCTTCAGTGGTGGAATGGATGTGGATGGAAATTCCTATCCTGATCTCCTGGTGGGAACTCTCTCAGAAAATATCTTGCTACTCAGGTAAGTGTGGTAAAAGGGTTTAAAAGCAGTCTTGGTCCCCCCCCCTATTTATTCATTCTGATTAGTAACAGAATAACAGAGTTGGAAGGGACCTTGGATGTCTTCTAGTCCAACCCCCTGCTTAGGCAGGAAATCCTACACCACTTCAGACAAATGGTTATCTAATCTCTTCTTAAAAACTTCCAGTATTGGAGCATTTACAACTTCTGGAGGCAAGTTGTTCCACTGATTAATTGTTCTAACTGTCAAGAAATTTCTCCTTAGTTCTAAGTTGCTTCTCTCCTTGATTAGTTTTCACCCATTGCTTCTTGTCCCAGGTGCTTTGGAGACTAGCTTGACTCCCTCCTCTGTGTGGCCACCCCTGAGATATCGGAACACTGGTATCATGTCACCCCTAGTCCTTCTTTTCATAAGATTAGACATATCCAGTTCCAGCAACCATTCTTTATATGTTTAATCCTCGAATCCCCTAATCATCTTTGTTGCTCTTCTCTGCACTCTTTCTAGAGTCTCAACATCTTTTTTACATTGTGGCAACCAAAATTGGATGCAGTATTCCAATTTGATAATTTGATTACCAAGGCATTATAAAGTGGTATTAACACTTCATGTGATCTTGATTCTATCCCTCTGTTTATGCAGCCTAGAACTGTGTTGGCTTTTTTGGCAGCTGCAGCACACAGCTGGCTCATATTTAATTGTCCACTAGGGCTCCAAGATCCCTCTCACACTATTATCACCACTATTGAGCAAGGTACCACATATACTGTACCTGTGCATTTTGTTTTTCTTGCCTAAATGTGGAACCTTACTTTTTTCACCATTGAATTTCATTTTGTTAGATAGCGCCCAATGTTCAAGTCTGTCAAGATCCTTCTGTATCTTAAGCCTATCTTCTGGAGTGTTGGCTATTCCTGCTAGCTTGGTGTCATCCTCTGCAAATTTGATGAGTTCCTCATCTATCCCCTCGTCCAAATCATTGATGAATCTGTTGAAGAGTTCTGGGCCTAAAACAGAGCCCTGGGGTACCCCACTGCATACCTCCCTCCATGTAGATGCAGTTCAATTGAGGACTACATGTTGAGTGAGGTTGGTCAGCCAGTTACAAATCCATCTGGTGGTGATGCCGTCTAACCCACCTTTTTCTATTTTATCAAGTAGTAGGTTATGGTCGTCTTTGTCAAATGCCTTACTGAAGTCCAAGTAAATTATATTGACAGCATTCCTCTGGTCCACTAATTTTGTCACTTTGTCAAAGAATGCAATAAGATTAGTCTGGCATGATCTGTTTTTGACAAACCCATGTTGGCTTTTGGTTATTACTTTGTTTGCTTCTAGGTCCGTGATGGCGAACCTATGGCACGCGTGCCAGAAGTGGCATGCAGAGCCATCTCTCCTGGCACGCGAGCCATCGCCTGTTGCTCTTCCGGGTTCCGGCGCGCCAACCAGCTGGTCTTCACGCGCACATGCGCACCGGCCACCTGGTCTTCCGGTTTCTGGCGTGCATGCACGTGCAAAGGTCAGCTGGCCGGTGCGCATGTGTCTTCCGGTTTCCAGCACGCACGTGTGCGCGCTCCCATTTCGGCACTCGGTGCCGAAAAGGTTCGCCAACACTGTTCTAGGTGTTCGCTGATTCGTTGCTTGATTATCTTTTCCAGAATCTTCCCTGGTATTGAGGTCAGGCTGATGGGTCTGTAGTTTCCTGGATCTATTTTTTTTCCTTTTTTGAATATGGGAACTACATCAGCTCTTTTCCAGTCCTCTGGCAGTTCCCTGGTGCTCCAGAGTCTTTGAAAGATATAGTTCAGTGGTTCTGAGATCACATCTGCCAGTTCCTTCAGAACCTTGGAGTGTAATCCATCTGATCCTGGTGATTTGAACTCGTCTAGGGTAGACAGGTGCTCACTTACCATTTTCTTCTCTATTTTAACTTGTGTTCCTAATCTGTTTTTTGTGGTGCTGTTTTTGATAGGTTGGACTGTTTTTTCCCTTTGTGTAAAGACAGATGCAAAAAACGAGTTAAGTAATTCTGCTTTCTCCCTGTTGCTTGTCACCTTCTTGCCACTTTCTCCCAGTAATGGACCAATTGTTTCCTTGCCTTTTTTCTTGTTTTTAACATATTGGAAGAAGCATTTTTTGTAATTTTTTACTTTTGTCGCAAGCCTTTGTTCATTGTGAGTCTTAGCTTTCCTTACTTCATCTTTGCAGGCTCGGGCTATTTACTGATATTCTGCCTTAGTTATGTGCCCCTCTTTCCACTTTTTATACTTGTCCATTTTGTCATTCAATTTGTCAGAGAGTTTTTTATGCAGCCATGCTGGGTTTTTTTGAGAGCTGTTATTTTTCTTCTTTATTGATATTGTGCTAGATTGGGCTTTTATAATCTCATTTTTCAAAATTTTCCAAGCTTCTTGAGTTATTTTCCCCTTGAGAATTCTCATCCATGGAATCCTTCCCAAGCTCTCTCTAAGTTTATTGAAATTAGCTCTCTTATGAGTCCAAGACTCGAATAGAATAGAATAGAATAGAATAGAATAGAATAGAATAGAATAGAATAGAATTTTTTATTGGCCAAGTGTGATTGGATATACAAGGAATTTGTCTTGGTGCATATCTAGTTTGACTTTGTTCTATTGCTTGTGCTTGCATAATGTTGAATTCCAATATTGCATGATCACTTGCCCCCAAGGTTCCTGTAGCTTCAACACCTTCTATCATTTCATCTCTGTTAGTGAGAATTAAGTCCAATATGGCTGATCCCCTTGTTCCCTTCTCTACTTTTTGGGAAACAAAGTTTTCTGCTAAGTTTATCAGGCACCTGTTTGATCTTCCACTTGGTACAGAGTTTGTCTGCCAGTTGATGTCAGGGTAGTTAAAATCCCCCATTACTATTGTGGTGTGCTTCCTACATACCTTAGTTAACTGACTAGCAAAAGGTTCATCTATTTCCTTTGTTTGGTTGGGTGGCCTGTAGTATACACCTATGGCAATGTCATCCCCCCCCCTTTAATATTGACCCAAGTGCATTCAAGATAGTTTTCATCATTGTTGTGCTCTATTTCTGTAGAGATGTAGTTATTTCTTATATATAGTGCAACTCCACATCCTCTTTTATTTGGTCTATTTCTTTAAAATAATTTAAATCCCTCTAGCTGTACGTTCCATTTGTGGGTTTCATCCCACCACGTTTCCGTAATGGCAACAATATCATATCTGCCCTCATTTACTTGAATTTCTAATTCACCCTGTTTATTCCTCATACTCTGTGCATTGGTGTATAGACATTTGAGTCCATTTTGACTGACCCTGTGTTTACTTTCTACATAACCTGTGTTGTCCCCTACTGCCTTACCACCTGTTTGATTAGTGCACATGGTATGCCACTCGCTATTAAATGCTTGTTTTTGCTTGACAGCAAGGTTGATATTCTTACCCGCCTTAACATCTATGTTACATGCACTGATAACCCTATTAATTTTAGATTGCTGGGGACAGAAATGTTCTGTATCAATTAATTCTCTGTCCCTGCTGTTCAGTTTAAATGTTTATCCAGAAAATCTGTGAATTTAATGCCAAGTAACTCAGTCCCTTTCTTTGACTGTACAAAACCATCTCTTTTGTACAGTTTTTCATTGGACCAGTTGCAGATATCATGACTAATAAAACCAAAGCCTTCCCTTTTACACCATTCCTTTAGCCACACATTAAACTCCGCTATACGCTGGCCTTAAAAAAGGAAAATCTACTTTAAGAAGAAGGAAATTCCAATCTCTCTATTAGGGCAGCCTTTCCAGCCCTCAGCTATTCACGGTCGTGGTGGATTGATGAAGATGGAAGTCAATGTGCCTCTCACCTGGGGAACATCATTTTGAGGAAGGCTGTATTATCAATTACCCTGATTCAAAAGAGTAGCACTTTTATAAATCATGTCCTGGGGAAGAGAACAAATGATCACATGCAACAGCACATTTTCTTCACCACCGAGTAATTGAAATCACCATCGTGATTAGGGATCATTTCTTTTATTTATGCACTACATCTGTATTGACTCTTTGTGGGCTTCTGCTGTGAATCATGGCTGACTGAAGATGTCTCTGCAAATGAGCAGAAATGACAGCCGTTGTGTAGGATGAAAGAACAGCCATAGATTGGTCCTTCAAAGCTCTCTGGAGAAGGAGAGAAGGAGAGATTGCCACCAAATGTTCTGAAGGGCAGCTCCTCACCAGGAGACTCTGTGGGTTGGAATGCCAGAAGCTGAGGGAGATGACATCTTTGCTTTCAGCTCCAGGGGATCCTTTAATAGGGACACTAAGCTAGCCAAACTCACGTTTTAATCAATTTTAGAAATGTTCAATTTAAACATTTTATGGATATTAGAGACCTTGAGAATGGCAAGCTTAATTTGATACCTGGATTTCTCTGAAATTTGAAATTTAATTTGATACCTCTTAATTTCTCTGAAATTAAGAAATTTTAAACAGAGACTTAAGAATTTAAAATAATATACAAATGGCAAAAAGTTAAAAAATGGGGGGGGGGGGTTGATTTAATAACTTTTTTAATAGATTGGAATACCAGAGAGATTTGCAATATTGGTTATTTCTCTTGTGAGGTTTGAAAAAAAAATATACTGTAAAATTAAATAATTTACTGAAATGGAACCAAACCCGTATTAGAACTGAGGCTTGATGAAAGTTGCCACTAGAGGGAACTAAAAAAGCGGGCAGAAAAGAAATAAAATGGCTAAGCTGACTATAACTTTTTCCTATCTTAAAGAGATTTTTGATTGATAACCACTGGGATATTAATAATTAAAATTTGAAAAAGTATACAAATCTCATTGGACAATTTTTTTACAAAATGTTGAGCATTTTTTAAAAAAAGTTTTACCTGACATAGACATTATATAGTGTGAAGGCAAGGAAGACAACAAAATTGATATCACCAAAATGGGAATACAAAAGACAAATCTGAATACAGAAGAGCTGCCACAAGAAATTCTGGACGATGCCTCTTTATGGGAAATCCCTCTTTATGGGATTTCCAAACTAGTTGGTGGTGAAAGCTATGAAAACTCCTCTTGAATGTCAAAGATTGATGGAAGATCAAATCCTGCAATGCCATTAAACATGGAGATAGGAGGGTGTTTTTTTTTATTCGTAACTTTAAAAGAGGGCGAAATGTTATTATAATAGCTTATGCTTGGTATGGTGAAAGTTGGAAACCTCTTTATTATTGTCTTTTTTTTCTTTTCCTTTTCCTTTTCTTTTTTCTGCACCTTCTGAACTTTTCCTTTTATTCTAGGTTACTTTGTATTAGTTTTTATGTTTATTAAAAACTTCCATTAAAAATGCATTGATTCATTTCACTGTTGTTTTTCCTTATGCTTGTTGTCTTTCCATTTCTGCAGAGCCCGTCCAGTGATCAATATCCTAAACAAGACTTTTACTGTTACCCCAAGCCCTCTGGACCCAAGCAAATGTACTCAAAACTCTTGGTAATAACATCCCTATAAATGTTCTTTTCAATTTTATATGCCCGAATACACGGATATTCAAGGTGTGTGACAACACAAATATGATACAACTGAGTATATTTAGCCTACAGAAAAAAAGATGAAAGGGCAGTGTGTTGCCAACTTTCAGTTTATTTTAGAGGATGTTGGAAAGAATTAGGAGAACAATTGTTTGCCCTCCCCACCAAGAGCAGGGAGGGGAAACAAGAGTGTTTATACAAAATGTGGTGAGATTCAAGTTAAGTTTGAATGAGAAAAACATCTGGCAATCAGAGTAAAAAGCCACATTGGAGCAAGCTGTATGGGGACATTGCGGAGTCCTTTCCCTTGCTTGATTTTTTTAAAGAATAAAAGTTGAATAAGAGACTTGTAGATTTGTTTTTGGAACAGGGCATCCTGTCCCATAGAAGATAGAGGACTTGATAAGATTTAAGTTATTTCAGGTTTAAGCCAGCTGGAGGAATTTTAACCCGCCAGATGTGATTAGCTTCCCCCCTCCAATAGTTCTATCCAGTATGCCATTAGTTTGGAGTTGGCATCCTTCAACATCTGGAAGTGTTAGGCATTTGTAACTTCTAAACTAAGGCTAGTTTAAGGGTGATGGGGTTTATTAATGTTGATTTTGTCAACATCTATTTTTTCCAATTTTAAATTCATGTTGGTTCCTTTCTGTTTTAGTTAGCAATTTTTCCTCAAAAATATCATTGCAGAGATGGCATATATAAAATCATATCCGACTTGTCAGATATGATTGTGCACTGAACACATTTCTTAGTTTTTCTTAAGTCGATTTCTAAGAAAATATAAAGTAGAACTGAATCAAAATGAAAAGATACTGTTAAGAGTCTGAAAACATGAACAAAAGGGGTATCTCTTCTCTAAAGTGGATTGTCATAGCATTATTTGCATGTAGCATTTCCCTCTTTAGTTAATTATAATTATTAATTAAAATTAGCCTTTCCTAGCCTGGTACTGTCCAGAGGCTGATGACTAGGAATTCTGAGAATCGCAGTCTCTGTACATCTCCTGGGCACCAAATTGGAAAAGCTCCCTTGTACAATGCCAACTCTGTAAATAAATAAGATGAAATTGTCCTTGGCTAAAATAGACAGAATAACAGCTTTGACAATTTTCTGATTCAGAGCAGATGAGAGAGAGAGAGGACGATCTTCCCTTTGCATGAAAAAATAACTTTTTCCTCTTCTCTTAGCAAAAATTGATTTTTCAAAGAAAGCTTTGGGCCTCTGAAACATAATTCCTTGCTGCAAACAAAACAGGGCGATCCATCTAAATGTTTGGCACTGGTTAATTACCAGATAAAGGACATCCTAATATAAGTCAAATGCTGTTGCTATAGTTTTGATGTGCCAAGACTGGAGCTTCCTGTGTGGTGCCGTGTGACTTTGAATTTAGTGTGATGTGTTTCTCTATAAAGGCAAGGCAGGGGTGAAATTCAAATTTTTTCCCTGCCAGTTCTGTGGGCGTGGCTTGGTGGGCGTGGCAGGGGAAGGATACTGCAAAATCCCCATTCCCTCCCCACTCCAGGGGAAGGATATTGCAAAATCTCCATTCTCACCCCACTCTGCGGCCAGCCAGAGGTGGTATTTGCCGGTTCTCCGAACTACTCAAAATTTCCGCTACCGGTTCTTCAGAACCTGTCAGAACCTACTGAATTTCACCCCTGAGGCAAGGCACTTTGGGTTTGGGTTTTGTTTGGAGGAACCTCAGTTATCTGTCTCTGCAGATTCTTTACCGAGCACCTTGTTTTTCTTTCTTTCTCCTTTCCCTTCTTATCTTCCCATTTACAGCATGAAGGTAGAACTCTGCTTCTCCTATTCCCAAAGTGCTGGAGATCCCAAATACAAGGAAACTATCAGTGAGTAGAAGTGGGAAGATTTGTTCCATTTAGGAGAATTCATTTGTAAAGAAAGAGGGTTGGGAGGATGTCTGCTGGCCCTGGAATTTTTATCCTTAACGTAGGAAAGCCAGTTTCTCTACCAATATCTTTAGTGGCGTATTTGTTTTTTGTTGCATTCCTTGATTCGAATTAATTATGAGATTACAATATAGTCCTCACTTACAAACTATAATTGATACCAGCACCTCCATTCCTAAGCAGTGTGGTTAAGTGAAATATCAATGACTTTGCCAACTTATGACATCAGTTCCAGTTGCAGTTGTTAAACAAATCACCATAATTGTGATGTCACATGACCATGACTTATGATTTCATGTTGCCTTCTTCATTGATTTTGCTTGTCAAACATCTGAGACTGGCAGGGAATCTGTGATGGCTACAACTTCGAGGACCCTTCATAAGTTTCATTTTTCAGTGCCATCATGACTTTGAATGATTACTGAGTGATTCTAGGATCTAGGCTGCTGGATCTTGGTAATGTCCCTGATCCATTTTTTTCTTGGCTTCAGAGCTGGATTACATTGTGGAAGCTGACCGGTACCGCCGGCCACCCCGTGTATATTTTGCTGAGACCAACTCTGCAATCTACAAGGGACAATTTTCCATGCCAAGCAAGTGCCAAAACCTGAAAGTCCTTCTACAGGTTAGGAATAGTCAATTCAAGACATAAAATGGAATAGTTGAGCTAAACACCATCTTGCCTGCAATATTTCATTAGGTTGTTTCTATGCTGTCCCCTTTTTCCTAAAAACTTTAGCATTATTTAAGTTTGGTTGTTTATATTTATGTAATGCAGGACCAGCAGTACAGGAATTTTTTTTTACATAAATTGGTGCTGCCAGGGACTGCTAAGCATGGTAGTAGTGGTGTGATTACAGTGTTATAAATAATAAGAACGGAGGAGGAGAGTTGGGGAGGTTTTCTAAAATCGATAAATATGTATGTAAAGCAGTTACTTTACATGGCTTCCTGGATGTATAATAGCTAACACTGGTTGAAATTCTGGGTAGTTATATTTCTAACATGTTTGGAGGGGACCAGCTTGATGAAAGCATCTCTAATCATTGTATCACTTGCACTGACGGAAAATATTGGGCAGGATAATTTAGCATGATAAGCCAACTTACATTTCAACGAAAGAATACCAAGAACAGAGAGGGAAGTTCCATCAAAATAAAATGTGATGATGAACAATCAGTATGACCTGGGGGGTGGGGAAATGGGGAGGACCCTCATGTCCCTCCATAAACTATACAGAAGTTCAGAACTGAGTTTAGGGCTTCTCTGAAATAAATTATTGCTCATTCTGCAGGATGACATACGAGACAAGCTGCACCCCATTGCGTTCTCTATGAAGTACTCTCTTTCAGAAAAGCCCCGGAGATTCCAGTTGGGATTACGGTCCCTTAATGCATTTCCTGTTTTGAATGAGGATCAGCCTCGTGAAAACCACACTGAGGTTAGTTCTTCCTTCTCTTTAGTTTTTCCTCCTATTCTTTTCACCTTTCCTCTCCTCAGTTGAAATGGCCATGTAGATTGCACACTAATATTGCAGTGTTCAACTAGTGGTGGGTGGCAGGTTTTTGCAAGAAGCAAACAGGTGATGTGTTTGTAGGAAGAGTTTGTGTGCATGTCCCTGACTTATAATAATTATAATAATTTGCAGATGCAAATTATTTGTAAAGAGGTGCCTTCAGTTTTCTGTATCACTTAACGGCTCACCTACCAAACAGTCCTCTGGCACCATCTGGTGGAACAGATTAGTCATTATCTTTAAAATTTAGAATAAATTTAATTCTAGAAAAATGTCTTCACATACTTTAACTAGATTGAACCTAAGCTATGTTTAGAGTATGTGTAGAAATATAATGTGATAATTTCAGTGTCAGTTACCCTTAATCACCTTAATATAATTCTTTTGGTTAATCCAATCAAATTTAGGGAGTTGCATTTTTAGACATTGGTGGAAATCCACTATAGCAATCCATAAAAATCCTAGGCTTGGCTGTTGCTCCTTTTTTCTGCCGTCTCCTGGAGAAGCAAGAGCTGAATAGATTGGTTCAAGAAGGATACACATAAAATGAGGTTGGAGACAGTGACTATAAAGAAGTAGACTCATTGAGAGGAGAGATCATAAACAATACCCATTAACTTAGCAGTCTGTGAGGCCTTCCTATCTGACTCATAATCTCTTCTCCTTATATCATAATAAACATACTTTTAAAAGGTTTCTTTGAAAGAGGCTCTCCCAAAAGTCTAATTGGAGAGTGGGTGGGGAAGCATTTTTAGATGTTCACACTTGGGAAGAACAAAGAGTACTGCCTTTTCTGTGCATTGCATTTATTTACTTTTTGTTTGTTTGTTTGATTTCTATAGCCACCCATCTCAGCAATGACTCGGGGTGAATTACAATTCAAACATTCAATATTGTCCTTGGAAACACCCTCTACAAAAGTAGTTTTTAAAAGAAAGCTTTGGTTAGCATCAGTGACATAGTACATATTGAGGCGTAGTAAATGTGCAGAGAGATGATAATTGTGGCTCAGTTGTAGTGAAGGATTGATCCTCCTTACATACAGAGCCCTTCTTCTAAAAGTCTTCCTTCCCATGCTAATGTATTCCAGTTTATCTTTTAAAATAGCTTCCTCTGGCCATGCTTCTTGAAGGAGACATGAATTGCGGTCCAGTGCTTCTGGAGAACATCAAGTCAGAGAAAGTTGATATACACAATGCAGTCTACAAACTATATGAACATCCTTCCCCTGTTTTTTGTCTCATTTTGTTGACTCAAAATGTCTGTTTTCAGATTCAGTTTCAGAAGGAATGTGGAACTGACAGCCAATGCAATAGCAACTTGCAGATTCAGGCAGTCTTTCTAAATGAAAAGAACCAAAAGCTGCCCAGGTGAGAGAATTTGGCTTATTGAGGGAAGGATGAGATGAGGAAGAAGAAGAACATGTGAAATGACTCTAATCATTATAAATAAATAATCATAAATTTGGGGTGAATTCTGTCTAGTTCTGAATGCTTTCTGCATCATGCTC
Source organism: Thermophis baileyi (assembly GCA_003457575.1). Classification (NCBI taxonomy): domain Eukaryota; kingdom Metazoa; phylum Chordata; class Lepidosauria; order Squamata; family Dipsadidae; genus Thermophis; species Thermophis baileyi. Next base: position 2,859,997 of record QLTV01002534.1, on the reverse strand, counting down.
ATCATCATAATCACTAAAGAAAGACCTCTTCTTGAGAGTTTTCTTTCAGGGCAATAAATACAGTAGCTGCTAGATGATGTATGTGCTGAGTTTTAGAAAATCACTGGATAAAATCATGATCAGTGCATGCTACTGTTATTACGCAGATGACCTGCCCTAGAACCCTTCGACTGGCTGGCTTAGATAAGTGAGGTTTCATCACCAGACAGAACATTGCACAGTTCTGGAAGCATTTCAGTAGAAATTGTCTCTCAGCTGGGGACAAAGGTTCCCACTTCTTGCTCTAAGGCAGGATAAGTCACTTGGTCTCTTCTAGGAGTTTTGGATGATGATTTCAAAGAACCCCAATGTTCCCTGAAAATTATGAAGTTTATAGTCCTAAATTTTTGGGGAGTACCAAATTGTCCATTGTTGTCCCAGCCACTTTTGACCAAAGTTAAGAAAAGAATGGAGGGGCATATATGCTTTTTTCAATCATCCTCCCTCAATTGTACTATTCTTTTCCATTATAGACGAGATGGTGTGCAGGTGTTACAGTACAGCTCGGAAGTCAAGAAACTGAATTTAAGCATCAAAGTCACTAATAAGCCAACATCATCTATCAATGGAGAGGATGCTCATGAGGCCCTCCTCAATATCACTTTCTCACCCTCTCTGCTGCCTTCTTCAGTTCGGCCGGTGGGGTATTTTCTGAAAGTTGGGATAGCATTAGGTTACTGTTCCATTCAGCTCTGCACTCAGTGGCTTTTCAGAAAAATTTACAAGTTCTAATAGAAGAGAATACATGTAGCCCAGGGTTGAACTGTGGAGTCCTTTGTACTCTCTCACACCAATTTACAAGTGTTGCATTAACTGATGTTTTTCTTTATTAATTCCTGGGTGGAAGCATTTCTAACAGATCAGAATAATATTCTTCAAGATTCATAATTTTCGGTTACTTTGCAGATGAAGCTAATGACTAGCCTGAAAGTATACAAGTATTGCCATGGTTGAATTGTATCAACTAAGTGAACAGACTAAGATATGTCAAGATTCAAAAGCTTTAACCAGGAATGCACTATTTTTGTTGGGGCTGAGCACTACATCAGCTTTCCATTAATAAATTGGGCTCCACTACAGATGCAGTAAAGCCATATCAAAAATCTCAAAAATGAAATAGGAATCTAAAAACAAGAGTAAGATTCAGTGTTGTACAAGACTTAAGAGAAGTAGACTAGTTTTTTCCAATATCGAATGATATTGTAGAGACAAAGTAAGAATGAACCGATCGTATAAGCCACTATCATACATCTGAACTGAGAAATGTAGTGGATTAAAGGAAGAACAAGGATTGCTTTAATGAGAGAAGGAATCTATCATAGCAAAAAACAGGAAAAATAAACAATGATCTTAAGAAAGAAAGACCCTGAGAAAGATGACAGAGTTTGAAATTCTTATATAGAATCAAGATAATAAGTTAGGATGTATTTATACATTGTTACTTAAACATGACACTGAGCTAGAACAAATAACAAACCATGATAAAATGGATGCAAAACTTCAAAGAAGTAATAATAGCAGAACAATGGCAAGAATTGGGGGGGGGGGAATCAATGAAATTTACAACATGCTACAGTTGAAGAGAAAATTGGTATAAAATAGTCTATACCATTACAGAGAATAGAATAGAATAGAATAGAATAGAATAGAATAGAATAGAATAGAATAGAATAGAATAGAATAGAATAGAATAGAATAGAATAGAATAGAATAGAATAGAATAGAATAGAATAGAATTCTTTATTGGCCAAGTGTGATTGGACACACAAGGAATTTGTCTTTGGTGCATATGCTCTCAGTGTACATAAAAAGACAAGATACATTCGTCAAGAATCATGAGGTACAACACTTAATGATTGTCATAGGGTACAAATAAGCAATCAGGAAACAATCAATATTAATATAAATCGTAAGGATACAAGCAACAAGTTACAGTCATACAGTCATAAGTG
>QLTV01002534.1:2820313-2848648 GCA_003457575.1 Thermophis baileyi | reverse complement strand
GAGAAGTTTGGAAGTTTGATTGAACTCGCGAGAAGTTTTCTTTTACCATGGGCTTCTCTGGACACAACGCCAAGGAACGTGACGGAGCTACAAGTCCCAGGTAGGACGTGCGTCTCACGGCCCAACATGTCCAGAAATGACGTCAGTGGACACAACGCCAAGGAACGTGACGGAGCTACAAGTCCCAGGTAGGACCTGCGTCTCGCGGCCCAACATGTTCCACCTGCCACAAATGAGTCTCTGTGAGACTCGTCCCGCCACCGCCGCTGCCTCGTGGAGCAGGACTCTGCAAGGCCTGTTGTGCCGTTGCATGCACCAACGGCAGAAGGACCCCAGCTGTGCCAGTATGATGAAGTTTGCGGCAGTCCTGCAGTTCGTGCATGCAACGGCACAACAAGCCTTGCTGAGTCCTGCTCCACGAGGCGGTGGCGGCAGGGAGGGGAGGCGAGGCAGCGGCGATGGGACATGCAGACCCACGCTCGCCGCCTACTGCACCCCCAAAATAATAAGCCCCCCCCCGATAATAAGGCCGAGGCCATATTTGGGGAGTCAAAAAAATATAAGCCCCTGTCTTATTTTCAGGGAAACACGGTATAAATATGTATATTTTGAGATCAACTTCTTAGCTGCCCATTCTAGGAATATCACTGTCTGATTCATGTATAGATACCAGATTTACTTTGAATAGTGTGCTTTGTGAGGATTGCATCTCCCCGAATTCCTTGCTAGTAGTGCCAACAAGTGGGCGTTCTTGAAGTTGCATTCTCAAGATATTTTGAAAGGGCTGAAAATGAAGATTCTTGATTAGCTGACTTGGTTGGTTTTGTGTGAATTTGGTACAATATTTCAAAAATAAGATATTTTATTATTAAAATTGGTATATACCTAGTCTGTTTCTCAAGTGAAATTAACAGAATTGCAATTAAACTTTTTCTGGCATGCTTAATGTGACAGCATAGGATCTTAGCAAAAAGAAAAGGGTCCAACGGTAACATCCGATTACTACAGGTTGAAGAATCATCCCCTGGTTATGAGGCACCATCTTGGTGGGGGCAAGTATTCTTACACTTCCTGATGTTCATGGACAGAATAACAGCTAATATTTCTCCCTTTTCAGCAAATAGATCACAGCACTTCCCCAGCACGGAGAAAGCGTGAGTTGCAGGCAACTCCAAAGGCTGAGATTCCCATCACCTTAGCGTCTTCAAAGAAAGCCAGATCAGAAACAGCACTGGTAACCATTCCATCATTAGATATCCTTTCTGTTCTTTTCTCTCTTTTTTTTTTTTTACTTTAAAAAAAATTTTTTTTTTTTTGCATTTCCAAATTGTCCTTTTTATTAGTTTATAATATAAAATACAAAAATACAAAAACAAATAATAGGAAAAACAGGGGAGGGAAAAGAGAAGGGAAGAGTGTAGAAAAGAGGGGGGAAAGGAAGAAAAGGTGTTGACTTCCGACTCCGTTTGGTGCAGTAGAATAAGATGATAACATCAAACCTCAACTTTTTACTTTTACATAATAGTATAAACTAGCGATTTCTATATCAACAAATCTAATGGCAAAACCCAAAATCAAAGTTTCATGTTTTCCCCACCTCAAGCACAAAGTGCAGAAGCGGTTTCCAAGTAGAAACAAAAGTAATTGGTTTTTCTTTTCTTTTATCAAAGCAATAATTATTTAGCCATCTCTGCTAACTCCATCAACTTTTGCAGCCATTCGTCCATTGTGGGGATCGAAGTGTCCTTCCATTTCTGTGCATAAAGTAATCTTGCTGCCATCAACATATATAACATCAAAGTTCCAATTGTCTTTTTCCATTAAACCCAAAAGAAAAGTTTCTAGTTTTATCTTTATATTCACTTTAAGAATCTTCTGTATTAGAATATGAATCCCTACTCCAATATTTCTTTGCTTTATCACATGTCCATCACAAATGATATAAAGTCCCTTCTTTACATTTGCATTTCCAACATTCATATGAAGTACCTTTATACATTTTTGATAACTTATCCCGTGTTAAATACTGATGATACATCATCTTGTAAAATTTTTCTTTTAAATTGTAATTTAGTGTAAATTTTAAACCTTTTGTTCACATATTCTCCCATTGTTCAAGCTTTCAGTAGGCAAGTTCCTCTCTAGGCCAGCCAATATTGCTCTATATCAGTGTTTTTCAACATTGGTAACTTTAAGATGTGTGGACTTCAACCTCCAGAATTCTGGGAGTTGACATCTACATATCTTAAAGTTGCTGAGGTTGAGATACTCTGCTTTATATTGTCCTAAACTAGGACCAGGTATTAGTAGCTCTACCCTTTTGAATGGCTGTTTGGGAGTGGTGGGTGAGGACAGATTATGTGTGTGTTTCAGGTAAAAAGATAAAATCACCCCCAAATCAAGCAGTTCACAATAACTAAATGAATATGACCATGTGTTTTTCTTAGCAAAATTCTGATATTTGTTTGCTTTCATCCAGAATTTTTTTTTGACTTAGGAACATTATAGTAGGAATTGGATCTAGATATCATTTTTTAAAATAATTGAAACTGTGGCCATTCATATTTCAAAGAACCCATGCATTGATCCCAATCCTTCCAAATCTTAAGAGCAGGGGTGTACACCTTTGTGGACTTTAAGGGCAATAACTCAGTCTCTTGAATATCTAGCAAGTTGCAGGAGGCCTTCTGGTGTCCCTGTATCTTAATTTTGAGAGGTTTTATGGGTAGAAATAATAATGGCTCCCATTCCTACCCTTTTAAAAATATTTTCACACAAAAATGGCAACAATATCAATATGTCATTTTGTTGACAAATTTCTGCTTTTTTTCCCAAGGGCTCAAAAGGGGAATTGAACCAGGTTTCTTGGACCTTTCGTTCCTATCTATATTTTTTCCATGTTTTAGTGCCAGTATTGTACCCTTGAAATGTTGCCACCAAATGTTGATATTGTTGAGATTTTTAGGGAATATGAGGTTGTTTTCAAATGCCATTTAAAAGGAAGAAATGAAAAGTCCTTGTGACTGTACATTATACCAAACGCCCTTTGAATAACTCACCACTGATTCTTTTCCCCTGCCTCATTCCATTTTTTCCTTTCCAGAGTTGTTCCAAAGGAACTTCTCGTTGCATCTGGTTTGAATGCCCCTTGTGGAATATCGGAGCAGTTACAAATGTGAAGGTCCGAGCAAGAATTTGGAACAGCACTTTCATTGAGGTAAGTGCTGTTTAACTCTTCTGCTCCCATTCAGTAGCACGTTGCTTGTACTGGTGTGTTGGATGCAAATGGTTCTTTTCTTTTTTGCAATCATGGACTGTTGCAAAATAGTCTGGCAGCTAAGAACCACTAAGGCACTCATGTAATAATGGTGGCAAAGGGGGCAAGAATTATTTTTCCATGGTGGCTGGATTTATTTATTTCATGAATTAATTAGGCTTATTGTCTACTATACACACATATTTCGAAGTTAAATGGATAGATAAACAGAAGTAGCTGCTTTTAACATACTGATTCTTATAGGATTACAATGACTTTGATCGTGTCAAGGTAGATGGGCAAGTGACTCTTTTCCTCAGGACAAACTCCTCTACAATCAGTATGAAAAATCAAACAGTGTTGGTGAGTAAAAAGATGAAGCAACTGCAAGAAATCACCAAGATCCTTCTGATTCCTGTTTACACACTCCAGGCCTTGGCCCATCCAGTTAGTGAAATGATCCAACTGCTTTGGGCTAGTTCTTACCTTCTGCACTAGCTTTTTTATTACAGCAAAGTCCAATAGCTCTTAGAGTAGGTCACTGTCCAATTTTACTTTTTGTGTGTATGTGTGTGTGGTAGTGGTTTCTCATATTACACAAAGCCAACCTGATTGGTCAGTTTATAGTTCAATATATTATATGCATCCAGAAAGTAGGTTAACCAATGCATATCATATAAAACTACCCAGTGGGGATGCAAAGTTGAATGTGGGGATGTTGAAAAAGTTGCTGGCCAGTCAGAGAGGCAGTGAAAGTATTATCATGAGGGAAGGTATACATGGAAAGAAAATACATGGATTGAGGATGGAGGCATGGCAGATCCTTTCTCCATGACCCTCTGCTCTCTTCCTTCCTCCATAATTATCAGATTCTAGCAATACTCCTGGAATTTACTTTCAGGGCTGACTCTGGCCTAGTCCTGCCATACTTTTGCAGACTGATGAAATCATTTGACACACAAGTGAGACCTCCTTGGAAGGGGAGCAGAGGTGGGTTCCTACCGGTTCTAACAGGTTCTTTAGAACCATTAGTAACTTGGCGATGATGTCACGGAGCCAGTTCCTACAGTGTCTCCGTGGGTGCTGCCATCTTGGATTTTGCTTCTGCGCATGCGCAGAAGCTAATTTTTGATTGCTGCGCACGCGCACGGCGCAACCCTGAGTGAACCGGCAGCAAAAGGATCCAGAACCCACCCCTGAACGGGAGTCCCTTGAACCTTGTTCTTTTCCTTTGTTAGGGTGAGCTAGTTGTCAAGTTCCCTCAGAATATGACACAAAACCGTGTTCATGTTTGCAGCCTTGTAATCTGATAATCTACATCTGGAAAGAGAACAACTGCTCTACCAAGCTTTTGTGAAACTCTTTAGTTTAGTGTAATTTACTTAATGCTCATTCACTCAGTCCCTTAATCTGCCTTAAGGATGCCTTATTTACCATTTTTAAAAACTTTCACTCAAAATAGAGCTGCATTCTCATTTGCAGCCTGCAGCAGAGGCAGGCTGTAGATGGTCCAACATGCTCTGGATGGAAGTCGTATTTTTCCTGGGAAAAAGAAACAAAATCTCCCTTACAGACATCTTAGGTTGCATGGAGAAGGAATCTTCAGAGGTGGGCAGCCTATGGAGATCAAGGTGGGCCAGTGCATCACTACCCCTCCCATCCAGCTGTTGGGCTCTGGCTTCCACAGCCATTAGTGCTTTGGCTTCCAGAGAGAGAAGAACATCACTGAAAATTTAACCCAACCCAGCTCACTTCATCTGTGGTGATCAAATGTGTATTCTACTTCTGCCCACACTTATTAAGTACAAGAAACTTCTCCATGCTTAAAATAATACAGGTGATCCTCACCATGGTTATAAGATATGATGCTAAATTACTGTGTCGATAGTCCTAGTTGCCCTTGTTAGCGAATCGTGCATCATTGCAATGTCCCATGGTTATGTGATTGACAATTGTGATCTCCTGTTGACATGCCCATTGACGTTGCTTGTTGGAAGCTGGCAGTGAAGGTTGCAATTGACTGTGAGATGCTGTAATTGCGAGTTGAGTGCCCAAAATACAATTACTTGACCGCAAGGACATTGTGATGGCCATAACTATGAGGACCTGCCATAAGTTCCCTATGTTCAGTGTCATCCTAACTTTAAATGGTGGCTGTATGAATGGATATTAAATCTGGACCTACCTGTAATGGTAGGTAAGTATAATGGTAAGTATAATGGTAAGCAAGTCAAAAAATTATGCTGGACTGCTCCAAGGAGCATTGCTGTTTCCCTGTGAAGGGAAGGTTGCCATTTAAGTTGACAAAATAAGTTGGATAAAATAACAACAGCAATAATTATTTTCTTTTTACATGGAATGCAACTCAGGAAGATATGTGCTGCCCTTCGCCCCCCCCTCCCCTCTGCTGTTCTGTTAGTCTTAACAACTACCCCTCGAATACTTCTTCCTGACTGAGAGAAAAGACCATGATGGTAGTAACCTCTCTACTTAGTTCCCAGAACAGCTTCATGTCAGCTCTCTCCCACATCACAGCTCCCTGTTTTCTCTCTGTGCCCTTTGCCCTCAGTCCACTCTGTTCAATTACAACAATTGATGAATACATGCCAGCCTGCAATCTATTGAAACTAGTGATGACTTTGAGGAGCTGTACTTTAACAACATAAGCCCACTGTAACAACATTGCCAAAAAGGCACTAAGAGTAGTCAACTTAATCCTGCGTAGCTTCTTCTCTGGCAACATTACACTGCTAACTAGAGCATACAAAACGTTTGCTAGACCAATTCTCGAATACAGCTCACCTGTCTGGAACCCGCACTGCATATCGGATATTAATACAATTGAGAGAGTCCAAAAATATTTCACGAGAAGAGTCCTCCACTCCTCCACTTGCAACAGAATACCTTATTCCACAAGCTTAATGTAAACCGCTCCAACCTCGACTGCAGAAAATACGACTTCAGCAACAGAGTGATCAATGCCTGGAATTCACTACCTGACTCTGTGCTTTCTTCCCCAAACCCAAAAAACTTTAACCTTAGACTGTCTACTGTCGCCCTCACCCCCTTCCTAAGAGGTCTGTAAGGGGCGTGCATAAGCCCACCAGCGTGCCTACCATCCCTGCCTTCCTGACCCCATTTATTTGTATTCATTTCCTTCATTCATGTCTATGATTATACCTATACCTGCTATCTTGTACATGTTTGACAAATAGTAAATAGTAGTAGTAGTAGGAACTTTGCGGCTGCCATTGTTTCTCTCTCTGCGAGAAGACCAATCACTCTGCTAAAAGTAACCAGTGTTACATTCTATAAGGGCAGCAACAGTATTAGTGTCATTAATGTCATTTTTATTGACCTACTTTCTTTCTGTCTAAATAACATGGATGTGTAGATGCAGTCTTAATGAGATATTAGTTCAAGGCCTTTTAATTTGTTTCCAAAAGGGGTGAAAACAGGATTATGTTCCTCATCTTCCATCTCAGCATATGTGCATTTAGCTGAAGGAAGATGATAGTAGAATTATAAAGGTAATTAGGAGTCCTACATAAGTAGCATTCTGGCCCTTTAAGGCATTTGGATACCACAAAAAAGGAGACAGCTTCCCTCCTGTGCATTTACTTAGACAGACAGCATGAAAATGTATGGTTCTACCATGGCACTGAATCCTAATTGTCTAGAGATAGAATTAGAGATAAAGAGAGAGAGATATAGATATATAGACACACAAACACAAGAGGAGGAGTGAGGGAGAGGGAGTGAGGGAGAGAGAGAGAGAGAGAGATTTTTGGATTTTAGGGGAATATATAATGCAAAGGGTAATTAAGAATAAATATGTGCATTCAATGCATTGAATTATATCAATGAGTGTGTGCTAATAGCCTTGTATTGATGCTCCTCTGTTTTTCTCTACTGGAACAGCTCTGAGCATGCTGTTCCTCAAAACCAACTTTGCATTTATCCTGTTGTTTTTTCTCTCTGCAAAGACCTGTCTGTTTCTTGTTTCTTTGCCCTAATTTCAGTTTACTGTAGACATCGACTCGGAACTCAGTGAAGAGCAGCAGGCCGAGATTGAGCTGTGGGTGGTGCTAGTTGCTGTTGCTGCAGGACTACTGCTCTTGGGCTGTATCATCTTACTGCTGTGGAAGGTAAGAAACAAAGCCTTAAATAGTGGTCAGGGACAGTCCCATTTCTCCCCTCCCCCCAATCACCACAACTAAACCTTGGAAGTTGCTGATCCAAAGTTGCAAGCAATTCTTAATGACCTGTGCCTGCATGATCCAAATTGACCCACACAGTCCAACTGATTGTAGCATGTCTGAATATCCAAGCAATATGATGAAAGTACATATAAAATTGTTTTCTTTGATAATGAATACATTGGTCTCACCTGGTAACAAAATGTTTGCGTATTTGGCTGCAGCAAAACTGGCCAGGCTAGTTCCAAATGGGCAGGTGGAAAGTAATTCTGTCTCTCCAACTTTATCCAGAATGACGTAAACTGCACTGAGTCAGCTCTGGTATGTAGCTCAAGCACATCTCTCTGGAGATCAGCCAAAGAACGAATGAACAAACAAAGAAGGCTCTGCTGGGCATTTGATTTGCTCTTTTTTACCACAAGGAATCTGGCTTGATGGCTAAGAAACTATATTTAGATTCTAATTAGTGCAGGAATTGGGGGAATGCTTGGAAGTCCATAGGTGTTGATGCCTTAGGATAACACAGAAATATCAGTCAGTGCACTGCAGTTATCCTTCTCTGCCCAGTGACCTCATTGTAATCTTTTTAGGCACACTATTGCACTTCTGAGGAACTAGTAGAGCAGTCTGCATAGTGTACATTACTAAAGCCTTATGAAAATCTCTGCCGGTTCCCTATTTCTGGAAGCCATTATCAGACTAGAGAGTCTTAAATATTCGGAAGCTCTGAGATGATTGTGACAGGGCTACATTTCCAAAATGTATTCCTGCAATAGGCAACCTGGTGATTTTCAGATTAGAGTTCTTACAGTCCTTTGCCGTATCATTAGCATATGGGAATTGAAAACCAGAACATACAGAAGGCATCTGGTTGCTTGTTCCTTGCTTAGCTCCAGAGGTTTGGCCAAGGAAAGTTTATCTCTGAATTGCAACCATCGTAACTAACTATTAGAGTTTTGCAAAGCTTTGAAGGGGTATGTTCTCGGACACTGCTTTGAGCAAGGTACCCTTTCAAAATTTATTTGTGAGGCCAAGTGTCCTCCACTTCTAATGAGCAAGCATTTACAGATTTCCCTCTGGCTTTTCTGGTGAGCTGCTGCTAGTGCTGAAGAGAGCCCAGAAGAAGCCCCAAATGCCAAAGCATGCCAGTTTCATCACTGCTATATTTCAGTAGGGTTAACAGCATTTCCTCCCTGGTATGAAGCACTTTGGCAAATACTTAAGAGTAACGGACCATTTGTTTGCTGGGGCATGTCTGAGATTGCTAATTCATTTTCTATTAATTATTTTTAAGGCTGTTGCTATGGGACAGTAGCAATAGCAATAGCACTTAGACTTATATACCGCTTTACAGCACTCTCTAAGCGGTTCACAGAGTCAGCATATTGCCCCCAACAATCTGGGTCCTCATTTTACCCACCTCAGAAGGATGGAAGGCTGAGTCAACCTTGAGCCGGTGAGATTGGAACCGCTGAACTGCTGAACAGTCAGCTGAAGTAGCCTGCAGTACTGCACTCTAACCACTGCGCCACCTCGGCTCTTTAGCCTCATGAAAACCTCAGACAGGTCAAAACTGCAATAGAAGGTTTTTACTTTTAGGGATTCATTTCATCCGACCTTCAAACCAGTGCCTGGAGTGAAACAATGAAACAAGCCTTCTCCATAACACACACTGAAGTTAATCATTATTGGACCATAGGCTGGATACTTGAGTTGTGTTTTATATTTCTTACCCCCATCAACCCTGACCTTTGCCCCCTGCTTCCTCATAGTGTGGCTTCTTCCGGAGGGCAAGCACACGAGCCTTGTATGAAGCCAAGGGCCAGAAAGCCATGATGAAGATCCAGCCTTCTGAAACTAAGCGGCTGACCGACAGCTACTAGTTCCTGTCTCGGGGGGGACACTGCCCACCCCTTTACCCTGTATCTTGGTAAATTATTGTGGGGTGGTTGGATGGGTGGGACAAGATCTGCCTTTAATTCCTTGTGTCCCCGCACTTTTGAAACTTTCCCTGCACTTCTTCATTCTTGCTTCTAGATTGGTAGTCTAGTGTTGAGAACATAGAGGATTGGTAGAGAACATAGAGGATTGGTACAGCTGGCCACAGGTGATTGCCTTATTTTGGTGGATGGTTCATCTCATTCAGGATTATATGCACTGACTAGGAATGGTTCCGGCAGGGAAGTAGCCCATCGCCTGCTACTTAAAAAAAAGTAGGTAGTACATTAGTAGATACTTGGGTTGGTCTTGCTGTCAAGACAATACAAAATATTTGAGTACAGAGAACCTCTTGGTTATTATTATGTTGAAAAATTATCAATTGCCTTTATTATATTACAGAAACCCTGAAGAGATTAAGAACTTTAAATAATATGTTCAAAGTATGTGCTAGCTTAATGCCAAAATCTGAAACCCTATATTTGTAGTTTAGTCATTGACAGGTAAGACATTTTAGCCACTCTTTCTGTTGACTGTATTTACATGGTCACTTTCGAAAGATCTGCCCCTACTCCTGAGTAAGCACTCTAAGGAGCAGAATCAATTATTCCTCAGCCCATTGGCAGCGTCCATGTTCATGGGAAGTCTGGCAAGGGCTAAAGTTGAGAGCTGCCATTTCCTGGTATTTTTTGTCCAATTTGTGGGTGAAAAGCCCCATTGTAGCTTGATTGGGTTCAGACCCACAATAGACAGGATGAGGAGGGCCTTACTCAAGCACATTTTCCCTTCTATTTACCCCCACCACCCCACAATTGGAAAATGAGTAATAGAAGAAATCAGACAGTGTACAGTAACACTTTGGTGGGTCATTCATCTTAGTGCTGAGAACAGGAAGATTAATATGGATTAATATTCAGGAAGATTAAAATGGATTAATAGAATTAACATTATATTAATCCATTTTACCATGTTCCACAACATGGCTACCTAGAGAATGTCAGAATAGCCCCAAACAGTCTCAAATCTGATTTGACTTAAAACCAATCCATTCTAACTCTACCACTAACATGATTTACCTGAACTGCCAAGTATGCTAGTCCTGTCCTTAGCCTAGCTAAGCATGTGCGAATACAGCTATTGTAAAACCTGATCTGGAGATTTGGCTCTAATCTGGTAAAATGGTGTGAGTGTTCAGGCTTTAGAGTTGGATTTAGATGTTAAAAAATCTATTTGTATGAAATATCAACCTCTGAGATTTGGACACAAGTATTAGAAGCCTTTCATTGGTCAATAAAAAAAGTGCTTTCTGCCTGCTCATCTCAGGTTGACACACTTAAGGATGCTAAATTGAAGGATCTGGGTTTAGGTGATTTGACCCTGACACTTTCCTCTTTCTGCTGAGACACCCTATTCTAAAACTCAGCTTGTCTATTCTACTTAGCAGCTATGCCGCATCTCTGTCTTCAATTATTCTCAAAGCAGATTCCTCTCAACATATTTGACACTCTGCACTAGATTTAGAGCAGCTTCTCTTTTTACCTGTTTGCATTACTAATTCAAACTTCTTTTCCTAGGAATTACCAAGTATTTTGAGGGTGGCTTTCAAGATGGCACTTTAAATAATGACATATATCTTTTCTTTTTTCTTTTGACTCTGTTTCTTTTCACTTCCTGGGCCAATACAAGTGACCATTGTTGGGATGGCTAAGCCAATGCAGGAAAGTAATACTGGTAAGGTGGTTGAAATACACTGGTGCATACTGGAAAACCCACCAGTGGACAAAGTTTCAATCAAGTGGAAAAAAGAGGGGAGAAAAAGAGGAGAAATAATATTGCAAAATAATGGTCCATATTTTTTAATACTTAGATTTCAGTCTTGCCTTCTAACTATTTATAGCTTATTCCCATGGGACTTTAACCTTCAACAGAAAAATATTTGCAATTCCATGGTAACTCATGATTCATTGGGCATTTTCACTGTATTGCCAGTATAGGATACACAAAGTCCAGATACTTGAATCATTTAATCTGATCTTGCTTCAGCATACTTCTAGTGAGAGTCACCAGGAAGAAGTTTCTGAGAAGAAACAGCTCCCACAAAATGTGAAGCGTACGAGGTATCTATCTTAAATGGTTGCTGAGAATGTGGATGATAGAAGATACAGAAAGGGTTGCAAAGGAAGGGTAGTAATTGTTTTGCTTTCTGTGGATGAGCTGAACCTTCCAAATGGAACACAAAGTGAAAAGTTTATTTGCAAACCTGAAGAACCTGGCAGAATAGTATCTGTGGGTTGACTGAGGTATTCAGAGCTTAATTTTAATGTAGTGGTTGGGATCATCCTTAAAAGTCTGTGCAAAACTATTTTGAATATTTTTTTAAGGAAAGATGCCTCAGACAATAGTCAGGAATGCCTACCCACCACCCTTATCTATCAAATTCAACATTCATTGAAAAAAATAGCTTCCAGCCAGGCAGTAATTTCTAAAATGAGCTGTGCTAAGATTAAAGCTTGGCTTCCAGCATCTAGGCGCTCTATACTGCACTCCTATTTAGAGCTATTGTGACTTAGCACTGAATTGCAAACATCTTCCCTGTTGCTATTTCAGCATCACAGCTAGCAGAGGTTTGTAATAGGAATAGAACAAATGGACTTTCAGCAGAGTATATATCCCCCTCCCCATTTTAAAAAACAAAAAGCAACATGTCATGAAAATGTAGTGAGGGAAGATGCTCACAATACATTTTCTTTTGTATGGTGTGCAGTTTAGAGATAGCATTGGTCGTACTTGTCAATCCATAGTGGAGCCAATTACAGTATCCTCATGGACTGGCAGCAGGAAGTAGAAATTGTCAGTGGTTCCCCTCCTTTCTTCATTGTTTGTCCCAGTCAATGTTGACGGGGAAGGGAGATTGAGACTTCAGCCTCTTATTTGTGAGAATACAGTAGTATTCGTATCCCTTTTTTTACACATCTCCATAAAGCCACTGGGTGAGGTTATATATTGGCTCAGTATCAGGTTTCATCCGTTCACCAATAATATCCAATTGCATATTTTAATCCCATTGGACCAAGAGATACTTTTGAGGTCCCGTCCCAGTCAGGTCTATAGATGGAGATGGACAAACTCAATCTTGCTGAGAGTGTTTGTGGATATTTTCCCAGCTCTAGTTCTAGGGACTTACATCTTTAGTCTTGGAGGGGATGGCATTTCTCCAGTAAAAAAACTATGCAATCTGGGGTTTATTTTAGACTTATAGTTGCTGCTAAAAGAGCAAGTGGCAATTGTGGCCAAGATGGCTTTTGCACATATTCATCTAGTGTGTTAGTAGCACTTGTTCCTGGATTGGAAGGCCTGTCAGGCAATTACTCATGCCTAATTATCTCACAATGGATTACTGCAGTGTGCTGTACATGTGACTGCCTTTGAAGACCATTCAAAAACTACAACTGGCTCAGAATGCAATACTGCAGGAGTGATGGGCATGTCACATTGTGCCCATGTGATGCCATTGCTTTGAAACCAGCACTGGTTATCAGTTGGCTTCCAGGTGGAAGATAACGTTTTAGTTATGACCTATAAAGCCCTTTATAGCTTAAGGCTTGGCTATTTGGGAACCACTTATCTCTGATTGTCTCTGATCAACTGGTGAGATTATAGGTACACTTCAGGTTCAGTTCCCACTATGATAATATTTGGAAAATCATTCAAGACTTGGCGATTCTCCCAAAGTTTGGGGCAAAGGTTTGGCTGTTTTATTGTAGAGTAGATAATTGTGACTGATCTGAGATGGCATCCACTCCCTGGATGACACCACATGGCCTCTATATAGGGAGGCCAAGGGACAGAGCAGAGGCTTTCTGTAGAAGATCTACAGGAAAGGTAAGTAACCAAGTCATTATTTTGTCTATTTGGTTCACACAAAATAGCTATGCCAAAAATCAGAGTTTTTCAGTTCCCAAATCAGCCTGCCCCAGATAAAATGGTCAAATGTATTGGCTCAGCTTGTTCTTTTTCTCTCATGGATGAAAATATCTCCCGCTGCTCTTTTATCCTGTCCTGTCTCTGAAACTTTCTCTCTCTCAGGTTTTCAGCTGAGGGTTCTCTCTCACTGTTGGTTTCTGCTACTGAATGTATTTATCCTTCCCCCTCCCCCTTTCTCTCCATCCACAGTGCAACTTTTTCAAGCCAACCCGCTACTACCGCATCATGCCCAAATACCATGCCATTCGCATCCGGCAGGAGGAGCGCTACCAGCCAGCTGGCGGTTTCTTGCCTCCAAAGCACAAGAAGCGATGGGTGACAAACTGGCAGGAAACGGGAAGATACTACTGACATCTGCCTCAGTTTCCCCCTCTCCTGTGCTCACTCCCAGGCTGCTTGGCTTTCCTTTGTAAATATTGCTGGACCAACCAAGGAACTCTTATTTATAGTAAGTTATATGTCCTTGGTCAGTTACGACCCAAACCTTTCTCCAGACACTGTGATCTTGGAGAGAAAACTATTCTTGCAAGGTAGATATGGTAGGCATTTGTAAAATTTGAGGCACAAAGGAGTAGCTTTTTCATTTGGTTGGGTTCTTCCCCCCCCCCCCCGCCCTCCACAGCCCACACTACTCCAATACCACTACCAGCATTCTTGGAAATATAGTTCCATGAAGCAGAATGAAGGGCAGATTTGAAAATCAGCTTCATTTCTTTTTCATTTGCAGTTGGGTTCTCCCCCCCCCCCCGCCCTCCACAGCCCACACTACTCCAATACCACTACCAGCATTCTTGGAAATATAGTTCCATGAAGCAGAATGAAGGGCAGATTTGAAAATCAGCTTCATTTTGCACTAAAAGGGCAACAGTGCATAAGCACTTGGGTTAATCACCTACATGGAAAAGTTGTGATCTAATGAAATTGCTGTTTATTATATAGCCCCACTCTTGACTATCCTTCTCATGAGCTCAGAGCAATTTCTGTGTGATTCCCACACAGCCTTCCATTTTAGCAGCTTATAAAATCTAATCTTAGGTGTCAAACTGCCTTCAGGTGAATCCCTGGGCTTCCAAAAGATGTACCTTGATTAAGCCAACACGCAGCTTCTCTCTCAAATTCATACATGTATACTGTCCTAATGTAAAGGAACTTTGGATGATATAGCTTAGCAGAGTCTTCAGGATTGGCAACAGCTCTCCAGGGTTTGGGGCAGGTCTGTCCAATGTCCAAAGATTCTCAGGATTAAAAAATCCTCTTCATGCACAGCAGATACTTTATTGTAGAGTTAGAATTCCTCCCAAGATCTGCCTATATATTTACTCAATATGATAATCTCGCAAAATCATCTTAATATGTTTATGGGATGCTTTATTGCAGAAGGCCCTTCTGTTTTCACAAAACCCTCTTTCAGTAACCACAAACCAATTTGTGTATGTGTGTGTGTATAAGCCTCCTTATCAGAGGCTTATGCTAGAACAGTTCTCTTTGAACGTCCTGTCCTTACCCAAGAGCAGCTGGTCAGGGCATTTTGGGAGATTCTTTCTTAGTATAAGGTTATATACACTTTTCACAAGTATTATATTTTTCTAATGCAGGCATACAGTCATGTTAAAAAAACAAAAACAAAGTACTTTTATTTGCTCATTTTCATTTGCTGACAGTTGTAGTAGATGCCTCCATGCTCTCTTTTGGTCCTTGTTAATGCTTGCCTCATTTTTCCCCTCAGCCTTCCATCACCTGGCACCAATCAGATATATTGGACTACAACTCTAATCATACTCTGCCATACTTCATTTAGAGGGGAGGTTGAATGAATTTTGCCTTCTATAACTGCAATTGCCATATTTCCTGACTCCGGTATGGAAAACTTGCAGGATATATAGGGTCTGCAATTGCTCCCATAGGATCTTGAACCAATTTCCCCAGGCCTAACCTCTCTTTTTAGGTCCTAACTAGCCAAGGTGGTATTGCCCTCTCCCCTAGAAATAAGTTTTTATCAAAAACCTTTCTTGAATCTAATGGTGTGGCTGAAGCCTGTTTAGTTCTGGGCCAGTTTCAGTTTCCACCCTTCCTATAGAATAAGTACTGGATATTTCAGCACTGGAGCTTGTACTGGACTAAGGATTACTGGCTATAATTTAGTCCTTCTATTTTTAATTCTCTGGCAGGAAGGGTGGTTTCACTAGTATTAGTACTATTATCTTATTTTTAAGAAACACTAAGAAAGCTTGAAATGAGAAGCGTAGCATTTTATTTTTTTAACTTAAGACATTATTTTTAATGACTTTGATCACTGGCTGGGTTTGAGACATGCCAGGGAGTAGTTCATTGCAGGATTAGCTCCCAGCTACAGGAGGCTCCAGATAGCATCCTTTAGTGGGCTCCTTCCTGCATCAGTGAGCCTTGGTAGGATCTCCATGCTTTTCACAGCATTTGACAACAATGCTATGTCAGTGACATGGAGGGATGTTTATATAGTGTCTTCACCCCATCATCTCCAAATGTTAGGACAGATTTTGTTTTAAAGAGCAATTTTAAAATGATATCCAGGTGGGTCAGGTGTTGGCAGCTGTTCTTTTGCTAAAAGGATTCCAAAATTTTCAGCTACAGCTTACTAAAGTTGTGCATTCCTGGGTGAAGTGTGATTTAATTATAAAGAAAGTCTAAGGCATGGCTTCCTTCCTAACTGAACTGGGTCAAAGAGCAAAATTAACAATAGAGTCTTAAAAGTAGGCAACTCCTTTTCAATATTAAACAACTTTTAGAGAAGCCCAGTGGAATGGGTAGAGATAAGAACGGCTGAAGCTAGCTGGGCAACTGAGAACAAGGTTCACCTACACACTACCTGTTCCCTGGCTACCATGTTGAATCAAGAGGAGAAATTAATGTCTTATGCTTCACATAAGAAACCTACGGATTTATGGGAAACAACTTCTGCAGAGCTAATCTTGCCAAAAAAATGCTTCGGTTTTCTGACTTGGGCTGTATCCAGCAATTCACTGTTTAATAAGAAACAATATTGGACTTGCCAGCTCAGAGAAATGAAACTATCTTTGGAGTTGAGGATTTTTATAACAGCAAAACGAAGCAAAAATGATTGTGGTACCTTAAATTCTTGCTTTTAGCTCACATATACCGTAATTATCCATTATGCTGGCCAACATTTCAGACTTGTTTTTTAATCTAGGCTCTAAGCAAATACTCTTGTGTTTGATGTGTTGGACTGCAACTCCCAGTATTCCCAAGCAGCATGGGATTATGGTACTTGTAGTCTATTGCATTTGGAAAGCAATGGGCTGGAAAACTGCCTTAATTTATCTTATCTCCATGAGCCAAGAATGGTTGCTGACCTGTGCACTAAACAAAATTGAACCTAAACTACCAAAATTGGGGCTTATTTTGATGTATAAAAACTCCCTTAAAAGGGATTGACCTTCTCTGGATTCTGTTCCACATGTCATTGTCAAGAAAATTTGGTTTCATTCACTGAGTATTCATCCCTGACAATAGTCACATTTTATTTGCCCATTCCTTCCCATCTCCCAGGCATGTTTTAAATTACAAAGAATGTACTTATCTTTAGTGATGTGTACATAAATACATTCATATATAAATAAATGAATCTATATATATTTGATGTTTACTGGATTTTCCCACTGTTTATGGTACTGGAGGTCTTGAATCATTGTGCCTTGATTGTAAATAAGCTTGAGTGTCTATTTTATGAATAAAAGAATATTATGATTTGTAACTTGTGATTTGTATTTTCTTTCTGCTTTTTAAAGCACACTGAATTAATTTCCCCAGACTTCAGCTTTGGATATCGCTATCAAGCAATATCAAGGATGAAGTCTGCTGTAAAATGGATCAACAATCTGTTGGATTCATTTCAGCATCTGATAGTGCTATACTGAAATCTGGATTTTGAAGGGCAGAAGGTGATTGAGAGAGCACATGGATATGCATGTAGCCTTGTAAGGAACACTTTGAAGCAGAAGTATGACTTCCACAGCTGCCTTATGATCTCAGGAAAAGGTGTGCTTGATTGAACATATTCTAGACAGGTGCTATGTGATCAACACCCCACTATTCCTTCATGACAATACAACGATTATACTGGAGGCAGAGCTGGTCCTCTTCCTCCTGCCTTCATGTAAGTTATCAGAAAGTTACTGATAACTATTCAGTTAATGATACAGATACAATACTAATTGTTAGTATTAGTATTGTATCTGTATCATTAACTGAATAGTTATCAGTAACTTTCTGATAACTTACATGAATTCTAAAGCCACTGAAGAAGATTGTGTTTCTTTCTTGTCAGTTTAATATGGAAAGCTTTGTATCTTGCGCACAAATATGGTCTCTGTCTACTTGGGATTCCAGTCCTGTAGAATACAATGTCTGACTATTCCTGAGTTGAATGATGTTAATAGGAAGTGACTGCTTTGTTTAGAATGGGTTATAATCCAATAGTTAAATAAGTCAGCACATCTCAACTCTTAACCTTACATTTGACAGAAATATCTGAATTCTTCTCCCAACCACACCAATAGAATCATATTGTGTCACGAGAAGGCATGCTTCCAAAATAAGGATGGAGAACAGAGACAGTTGCCACTGTATCAGTGGTGGGATTCAATTTTTTTACTACCGGTTCTGTGGGTGTGGCTTGGTGGGCGTGGCATGGCTTGGTGGGCATGGCAGGGGAAGGATACTGTAAAATCTCCATTCCCTCCCCACTCCAGGGGAAGGGTACTGCAAAATCTCCATTCCCTCCCCACTCCAGGGGAAGGTTACTGCAAAATCCCCATTTCTTCCTGATCAGCTGGGACTCGGGAGGCAGAGAATAGATGGGGGCGGGGCCAGTCAGAGGTGGTATTTACTGGTTCTCCGAACTACTCAAACTTTCCGCTACCGGTTCTCCGAACTACTCAAAATCTCCGCTACCAGTTCTCCAGAACTGGTCAGAACCTGCTGAAACCCACCTCTGGGTTTTGGATGTTGAGACTGGAAAAGCTTGATACAACTGGAAAACTAAACGAAGGAAAATGTAATGGGTTATTGTATTTGGGCCACGGGAAACTAAAGAAAATGCATAAAAAGGGGGGGGGATTGGTAGAAGGGGAGAAAAGCCTCAACTTTCCTCCAAAACACTCAACTCTTCTTTAAAAAATATATCATCATATAAAAAAAATTGCAGCTATTTTTAATCTTGGCATACTTTTAAAAACATGATCTAAAGTAATATAGTACTATAGTAATATTACTCCATCTGAATTAGATTGCTGAGATGTGAATAAATGAGATTTTTTTTTCATTTCAATCTGTTCTTTTTAAACAGGTTCTCAACACTAATTAATCCAGGAATTTATGTTCAGTGCCAATTGTGTTGAGAATCTATTAAAATGTGTGTATGTGTGCGTACACACACACACACACCGCACGCACGCACACACACACAACCAGCTTGCTTCAGCACAATTAGAAAAATGGGATCTATGTTCCTGCTTATTCAGTTTGCTATTCAGGTATTTGTTGTCAAATGAACAATTTTAAAAAGCAGGGAGAGAGATGAGTAGCCACAGGTAGTCCTCAACATACGACCACAATTGAGCCCAAAATTTGTGTTGCTAAGCAAGATAGTTATTGAGTTTTGCCCCATTTTACCTTTCTTGCCACAGTTATTAAGTGAATCACAGCAGTTGTTAAGTTAGTAGCACAGTTGTAAAGTGAATCTGGCTTCTCCATTGACTTTACAGGTCACAAAAGTTGATCACATGACTCTGGGACACTTTAACCATCATAAATATGAGCCAGTTGCCAAACGTCCGAATTTTGATCATGTGTCCATGGGGAGGCTGCAACAGTCACAAGTGTGAAAAATGGTCATAAATCACTTTTTCAGTATCATTGTAACTTCCAATGGTCACTAGATGATTGGTTGTGTTGAGGACTATTTGTAGTCATATATCGGCTACAAATATTCTTAAAACAATGTAGAAAAAGATTCCAGGCATTTAAAATCGACAATTTAAACTTAATGGTTTCAGAGAGCATCTAGGAAAAAATAAATTAAATCGATTTGCCAATTCTGAGAATATAACATCTGATTGTACAGTATCTTTCTTTCTTCTGGTGGTTGTTTTTTTCTTTACCTGTTTACCCTCTTTTTTGAGGAAGAACTCTAAATACTATAAAACTTGCATTTTGATCTTGTGATGTTCGAAGTAAGGGATTCTGGGCTGGAGTCCTGTTAAAAGGACTCTACTTTTTAGAATACTACGTCTCTACGTGTTCCACAATTAGGAAGAGTTTTGTACCTTCTTAAACTAGGAATTGGATTTATAGAGTATATTTCAAACAAACGCCTGTGGTGTTTGAAGAGTTCCGACTTCAAAGCCAAACCAAACCAAGGCTGAGATGCTATTTAAAGTTATTATATCGCCCAGCTGCGGGAACGGAGAAGTTAAACGGTCGCATCCCAAAAGCCCTGAGACACTTGCACCCCCACCCCCATCTCTCCTTGCCACGTGGTGATGTTCTCTCCCCATTGGATGAAAATATCTTGTTTTTCTGCAGCGATTGGACTGCAGCTGTCGGAATGCGAGGCCTTTGCAGCTGATTGGCCGAGAGCTGTCGGAGGGGCGGATCGTCTCGGGGTCTAGGTCTACCAGGTCTTTCAGAAGTCGGTGGGCTGGCTGTCGGAGAGGCTCGGGAAAAGCAGAGGTGCCTGTTGGCTTCCGGGTAGCCGGGAAAAGGGTTACCGCCGCTATCTTTCTCCCGAAAGTGGCCTGTCAGGGCCTGGCTGTGCCGCGATGCGTCTTTTGCGATGCCTGATGAAGGGCCAGTCGGCGCTGGCCGGGGCGCCCAAGTATATCGAGCACTTCAGCAAATTCTCTCCATCGCCGCTCTCCATGAAGCAATTCCTCGACTTCGGTGCGTGGGAGCCAGAGGGAGAGGGGGGACGCAGCCGGTTTCTTGGACCTGTCACCTTCGAATGGGCTGGACTACAAGTCCCATTCTCCCCAACCAGAGTACCCTGCCCCCCCCCTCTCTCTCTCATTCTCATGCACACCAACAGCCTGTTTCATGCTGGGCTGGGATGGTATCCAGGGCTTTTGAAGGGGGCCAAGTCAGGGGAAGGTTGGCTGAAGCCACCAGGCTTTTCTTTACCACCAAGACCCGAAATTCTAACTGAACACCTGCTCCCAAATTCACATTTTTTTGCTTTGAGGGGTGATTGGGTGGCTGCCCTGAAACAGCTTGCTTCCTTCTGGAAGGATTTTTGCTCGTTGTATTAGGTCTTTTATCTTACAAGTCATTGACTACTGGGGAGTTTTAGAATTAAGGTGACTTTCAAACAAAGTGGCTTGTCCTTGCAATCCTGTACATTTTCGTTGTATGCCAAATCCCTCGGAGTTCACTGATGTTATAAAGAAGCTAGTGAAGGGATGTAGCTGTGTTATGTTTTTATTACTGCTGGTGGTTGCTTCTGTACCTGAAGTTAAAATGGGACAATTGAGCTGGAAATTAATTAATCATTTACTTATCAAATTTTCACCAAAAGCAACTCTGGACAGTGTACAAGGAAATGATAAAGGAGGAACCAGTGGCCTCTTTTATTAGTTCATGTGGATTGAACATCCAATTCCAATTTTTTGATCAAGATCAAAGTATTATTCATCAAGATTGATCTGAAAAGATCTCTGTGACTTTAAAAATTATGTACTTATATCATACTGTTCATATTTTGCCACTGATAAGTCTCACTGAATAGAGTAGGATGACTGCCAAATATGTATGAACGTAAAAATGTGTTTGTGTTGTTGCATTAAATTTAACAGTGTAGAGCCTGTTCTATGAAATGCATGTAGTATTACCCTTTGTGGGTTAAATTTTTATACAGATTGTGTAGTTCTGTGGAGAAACAGCAATAGAAATAAGAGATAGCGAATAATAATGAAATGAAAGAAGTTTGTTAATATGTGTGGAGTTTGATGTGAAGCTTAAATGCTCATAAGCTATTTAGAGTGACAACTTCCCCTGATATAAATCGTTTCTGGATCAATATGCTTCTGCTGTATGTTCAGGATTACTAAGTGTATATAATATGATGACCTTAAATCACCTCTTTCTCTGGGTGAATATGCCAAATGGTTTCTCAATTTGACTTTCCAGACATGGCATATCTATCTATGACATGTCTTCTTCAGCTCAGTTTCTTTCTTTCCTTATCCACTGGGGGGAAATGCCTAATGTGCAGTTGGATCACATACAAAGGTTGCAAACAGAGGGCCTCAGGTTTGCTTCTGGGCATCTCCAGTTAAAATGATGAAAAAATAGATAACGTAGAAAAAAAGAGAACCTGGGACGTCTGTTAGCTTCCAGTACAGGAAATGGTTAGGGAGACTCATAAATTAACAGCCTCCAGAGAACTGCAGGTTCCTCAACCCTGGAGTCCATAGGTGTAGTTCTGAGATTTGTAGAAGACTATTTGCAGTGTTTAAATTAGTAGGTACCATTGCATAATCTTGAGGAATGGATTTCTATGTAGTAAGCTTATGTGGTTTAAGGAATTGTTGCCTTAAGCTTCATGCTCCTGAACAGTTGATTATAGACTCAATGGTTCTGCTTCTATTACTATAAATGCTTAATACTATAGGAATTCACTAGAGTTTGAAATAAAAGCATACATCAGGAATGAGAATGTGTGGTTCTCCAGATGTTGCTAAATTACAGCTCTCAGTAACCCCCATTCTTAACTGGTTGATCAGAGCAACTGGGAATTTGTTAAGGTATATATCCCTCTATCCCCCCCTGGGAACTTCATGTTGCATTCATATTTTATACCACTTTTTTCCTTCTATTTTTCCCCACAACCAACCTGGAAGGTAGGTTGGGCTAAGAGATAACAATTGGCTGAAAGTCACCTAGTGCCTGAGGGTGGATTGTAACATTTGCACCATAACCATTATACTGTCTGAGTACTCTTTAGATGTGTGAAATTCAGCTTTTAATATTTCCAGCCAGTGTGACCCTTGCTAAGAATATTTCTCAACATTTTCCAAATGTGTCACTATGTATGCTGTCTCTATTCAGAAAGTCTCTATTCAGAAACTAATTCCAGTTACTAATTTCAGTTACTATTGCCAAAATACTGCAATTGTTCATATCAAATATTAAATTAAATTTAAATTAAATTAAATTAAATTTACTTGAATTAAGATCCTCTAGTTTTTGAGTGGCAAAAAGCAGGGGTTTTAAGATGAAGGAATGAGAGCGTAAACGATTGAACTTATGAAGGGGAGAAGCAAAGGAAAATTCTGCTCAATAAAATTGTGTCTCAGCTGCCAAGTTGGGCGGAGGGAGTTTTGCAGTGCCCTTTGAAGCATCTGAAGGACAACAAGTGCTGATTGGAGGATCTCAGTGTCAGAGAGATTAAGGCCCTCCTCTAATACTCCACCCCCATACTATATTCTCTTTGATTTTCCTGCACTGCTCTATTTGAACTGTAGTGAATGTGTTTGATACTCTGCCGGGCAGTGTTGCTAAATAAAGAACTTATGGAATCTGATTCGTGAAATTATGCAACAGGACGTGGAGTGGGTGAACTCTCACCCAATATTCCATTACCTATCTTATCATTTTTTCTAGCTGTCAGTTGCATATCATATGTAGCTTTTAAAGGGATCGGATCTCTGTGGACTTTATTAGAGGGGTCACATAGAAACTTAGTAGGGACAATTTAGCAGTTGCCTCACATTTGTTTCATTTGCCTGTGCAATTCTAAACCTCTCAACTCATGTTCTGTTACTGATCATGTCTTCCTGTGTCTAGTTGTCATTCTCTGCTGATATATACCGTATGTGTGCATTTCTGTGCTGGCTCAACAGTGAACAGTCTCTTCAAAACAAGATGAGTTGCTAGATTTGGGGGAGGGAAGGACATTGATGTTATATATGTTGACGGCAGCAAGATTACTTTATGCACAAAAATGGAAGGACACAGTGATTCCTACAATGGATGAATGGCTGCAAAAGTTGATGGAGTTAGCAGAGATGGCCAAATTGACTGCTCTGATTAAAGAAAAGAACACAATTTACTCTGTTTCTACTTGGAAGCAGCTTTTGGACTTTGTGCTTGTTTTGCAGATTAGATAAGTTTGTTGTTATAGAAATGGCTAGTTTATATTATTATATAAAAGTAAAAAGTGGAGTTTTGATGCTATTATCTTATTCTACTGCACAAAAAGGAGTCAGAAGTCAACACTTTTTCTTTCTTTTTTCCTTTGCCCTACACTTTTCCCTTCTCTTTTTGCTCCCTTGTTTTCCTATTATTTTCTTTTGTATTTTTGATTAATAAATTTTGAATATTCAAGAAAACAAGATGAGTTGCTTACTTGCTAGTTTGAAAAGTAATTGTGCAGTACTGTGCCTTGTTTGTACAGACCAGCCTTGCCCAAACTTTTAGAAATGTTGGATCTACACTCTGTCTTTCAGTGGTGGGTTTCACTTACCTTTGCTACCGGTTCGGGAACGGGAGCGCACAGGCGCACGCAGGCGTGTGCGGGCGCTTCGCGCATGCACAATGCTCCTGTGCATGCGCAGAACCTTCGCATGCGCAGAGCGTTTTTGATGATGTCCGGGCAGGTGGGCGGAGCCTCCCGCAGCCGCAGCTACCAGTTTGCCCAATCCGGGGCAAACCCGTAGCAACCCACCACTGCCATCTTTTCTTCAGCCAGGATGGCCTTGCTGCCTGGTGAAGATAGGAGCTCTGATGCAAATATTAAGGAGAATAGTAGGTTGTCAAAGCCTGGTTTGTACAAAGAAGGCACAGCACTCTCTACAATTCAGGCCTTCTTGAAAATAATCTTATTTTTTTACTTTCTGTGGGCTTAAACTAGATTATTTCCCCCTGCTTTTGATTTTCTAAAAGCTTAAGACTTTTGTAAAATAAACTGGTTGGGTTTGTTTAGCTTGTAAATTAATCTTGTTTTCATGTTTGAGTCCTTACAGGACTCAAATTTGCAAGTGATTAGTTCTTGAATCTGTATGCCTCCGTATCCCTGCTCAGATAACTTTTCTTTTTGGGCAGTCTCCTCTAAAAAATGCCGGACTATGAGCTCCATCATCTTAAGGCAATTGGAGAGAAATAGAGCAACTTTTTGGAAAGATGCCAGCTGGCTAGAGCCGCGGTGGCGCAGTGGTTAGAGTGCAGTACTGCAGGCTACTTCTGCTGATCACCGGCTGCCAGCAGTTTGGCAGATCGAATCTCACCAGGCTCAAGGTTGACTCAGCCTTCCATCCTTCCGAGGTCGGTAAAATGAGGACCCAGATTGTTGGGGGCAATATGCTGACTCTGTAAACCGCTTAGAGAGGGCTGTAAAGCACTGTGAAGTGGTATATAAGTCTAAGTGCTATTGCTATTCTATACCCTTACAAAAAGTTTGCTTGCATTGAAATTGGAGATTAACCATCCATGTTGTTTTTCCAGTATTTGAATTAGAAGGCTTAAACATAAAAATCTCAGACCTGAATAGACTGTGATCTGATTTCACACATTTGTTTGAACAAATAAAAGACAGAAAGGAAAACTGTCTACGTATTGTTTAAAATTGTATAAAAGCTCTTTCATAATTAAAATTTTACATTGAGAGCATACCATGATTGTTATTCCAAATGGAATAGTTATTTAAAAATGAAGATAAAATGTACTTCTCTTACATTGGCTGCATACTACAAAAGTGAAAACGTGTGCTCTCTTCTCTTACACACTTGGAAATCTTGAATTATAATTCTGAAATGATATAGCCTAAATATGGCCTTTTTCCATTAGTATTAACTGTAAAACTATGAATACAGGGGTGGAGAAAGGAATAACACTGAAAACGTCTCATGGATATTCCATCCTTGGAGATGACACAAGTCAGATACTAAAAATCTCAGCAATGAAG
Organism: Thermophis baileyi; assembly: GCA_003457575.1. NCBI lineage: Eukaryota > Metazoa > Chordata > Lepidosauria > Squamata > Dipsadidae > Thermophis > Thermophis baileyi. Next base: position 2,823,315 of record QLTV01002534.1, on the reverse strand, counting down.
CTGTTGGTGAAGCATGGAAAATATATGGACTTTGTAGCAACCATAAAAGGGAAGTGCTTTAGATATAAAACTTCCATTCCTGAAATCCAGTGTAAGAACTAATGTGCTGTAATGATTGATGTGTTGAAGAGAAACAGGATTTGGTCCATTCTCTGCTGCAAAATTTCACTGTATGACTTTGGACAAATTAATCAGCCCAAGCTACTCACACCATTACTATGAAGATAAAATAAATGGAAATCCTCATATAAGCCTTAAATTCTTGGAGAAAAGTTAAGTTATAATCTAATAAATAAAAATAATATTTGAATTTCAGTGTAGTCCCCTTATCTTTTAAAACTATCTCATCCTCCTCCTGTTAAAGTTAATCTCTACATTCATGTGTCCTCATAGTTTGTTCATAATACCGGATGCATGAAGAGAATGTGAAAAAATATTTCGTTCTCCCAATGTGTTCAATAGTTGCAACAAATTGTGGTTATTTGGACCCATCAATTATTACAGGCGCTAAATCTCAGAAGGTTTGATTTGAATCATTGATAATGATTTGAATCATTATCGTCATATTACACGCTTCACATGGGAAATTACAGTAGTGCATAATAATTTTGAAATCTCAAAAAAGGGACACATTAGCTGAATAATGCAGAATTATTAATGGCTCGGTGTGTCTTTTTGTTTCTCTTTTGCTTAGGATCCAGCAATGCCTGTGAGAAGACCTCCTTCATATTCCTTCGCCAAGAGCTTCCTGTCCGACTGGCCAATATTATGAAAGAAATCAACCTTCTCCCTGACCGTGTACTGAGTACTCCCTCTGTTCAGCTGGTGCAGAGTTGGTGGGTTCCTACCCTTTTTTCTCATTCTTTTCTTTTTTTAATAGTAGTTTTATTACATATTACTGTAATTACAATAGTGAAAACTAAAAAAAATAGAATAAAAAGAAAAAATAGAAGGTGCAGAAAAAAGTGAATTAGAAATACTGTAGAAAAGAAAGAAAACTAAAACTAAAGTGAAGAAAAAGGAAAGGAATATATAAAGAAGTGACTTCCCACCTTCAGCCTCTCTCCTCACAATAGTTGCCCCACTTTGTTCCTTCAACTTACAAGGAATTGCAAGTGACCCCTTTGCATCACACACAGCCAGAAAATCCTGTAACTCTGTAAAGCAGGGACAGGTAAAGTGATCCCGGTGGACAGATTTTACTCAGTGGAACACAGGTTACCTATTCTCCTGTTTTTATTTGTAGGTAACTTTAATTTTGGAAAAAAAGATTAAATTGAAAACCGGCAGTGCTCAGAGGAAAACACCAACTATTAGTATTGACTAAATTTACTGGAATTCTTCTGAGTCTTATGGCTGTCTGAAAGCTATTTATAGAGAGCTTTGTCCAGCAGTTCATCTATCAGTTCCCTCCCGTCAAAGAAAATAAGTTGGGGTTGTAAGGAAAGTCTAGCAGTGAGCATCCTCCCCCATTTTGAGATTGGTTACAGTGGCCATGATAGCCGTTTTGTGAAATTGCAAACCTCTCTGGGACACAACCCATTTGTGAAAATGATCACAACGTGTTTGAAAAATTTCAGAGGAGTCTCCAATCTCTCCCCAAATCTATATTGTGCATAAACTTCAGGCTGCAGAGTTCAGATGCATAGAGTTACCATTTTTCTTAAGCAGAATTGCTAAAGGAAATTTGTTGGCTGAAATTAACAAAGATCATAAAGATCTCATATGTCAGTGAGCCATTGTTTCATAGATCCTACATAAATCCCCTGGCCATCTTGGGAAACAATAATAAACAAGAATGGCTGGAAATTTCAGTTTCTTAGGGGCACCATGTTTGTGTCCATTGCTCTAGTTGTGGTTGTCGAGCATCTTCCACCAATTTCAGCCCCATCCAGGCAATATGCAGTTAACAATGGCTGATGATCAATGCTTAAAAGAAGATACCACCTCCAGACACAGAACAATAGATGCACCTCTAGAGAAAGTTTATAAATAAATAGTGGGAAGAGGATGTTGGAGTCCTTAAATGCCTTTTCTTTCTCTTTCTCTACCCATCCTCTCTCTTGTTCTTCATTTTTTCCTTGGTTTTGCTAAGAGGAACTGTTGTTTTGAATGAATCTCTCTTACTGGAGTTTTACATTAGCATTGAGGAGGCAAAAGAAATAGGATGTGGCCCTTTAAGATGCCAGCATGACCTTTGGCCTACTTTGGGAAAGTAACATGTGAGAACTTGTTTGTTTCTCTCTGAATTTCCCTGTTCTTTTCTGTCCACATCCCATTGCGGTTGTCAGGGAAACAAGCAGGTGCCAGAGAGAAGTATCAAAAGGCACATAAGGAACTGAGAGCCAAGTTAATTCTTATTTTGCCTGAGTTGCCCTTGATCCCAACTCTGAGCTGGTTTTTTGTTTTCCTGTGGGAAAAGCTTTGCTTGCTAATCCTTTGCAGCCTGCAGTTCCATGGCAAGACTTCCTCATAGCAGCCATCCTCCAAAGGCACGGTGGCTCATAATTATTGGCCTTGTAGTCTTCAGCACCCAGATGTTTTCGAAAAATTAGAATATCGTGCAAAAGTTCATTTATTTCAGTAATGCAACTGAAAAGGTGAAACAAATATATGAGATAGACTCATTACATGCAAAGCAAGATACTTCAAGCCGTGATATGTCATAATTGTGATGATTATGGCTTATAGCTCATGAAAACCCCAAATCCACAATCTCAGAAAATTAGAATATTGTGAAAAGGTGCAATATTCTAGGCTCAAAGTGTCCCACTCTAATCAGCTAATTAAGCCATAACACATGCAAAGGGTTCCTGAGCCTTTAAATGGTCTCTCAGGCTGGTGCAGTAGGAATCACAATCATGGGAAAGACTGCTGACCTGACAGTTGTGCAGAAAACCATCATTGACACCCTCCATAAGGAGGGAAAGCCTCAAAAGGTAATTGCAAAAGAAGTTGGATGTTCCCAAAGTGCTGTATCAAAGCACATTAATACAAAGTTA
>QLTV01002534.1:2731324-2801889 GCA_003457575.1 Thermophis baileyi | reverse complement strand
AACATTGAATACATTATATATTTAATATATATGTGCATATAAAATGGTATTTGTGCTGATTGAAGCAGAAAAACTGGCTATAATATAGTAATTTATATAAGAATATAATACTTAAGCAAGAGGTTTTCTGCAGACATAGAAAATAATCATTGACTTTTGTTGGCCTCTGTAAGTCATATTTTATATCTGAGCATTTGCAACTTCTGTCAGATGCTTCAGGCTAGTAAGCCTGTGTTCCAGTAGCCACACAATGGTTCCATCCATTGCTCATAGAATATTGAGATGGGATAGGTAGTTAATTAAGCCAAAGACCTAATTAACCAAGCCAACATTCTGCTTCATCCATCAGTTCCTTCTAAGGTTTGAAGCGATGATCTCTAGGAAAGCAAAACAGTCAGGGGGTCTCCTATTTTTCAGAAAAACAAATAAAAGAAAGAAATAGTAAGTTTAAGACTACCATGAAAACAGCTTACTGAGGATTGGATGTACCCAATAGCTCTAGAATGCAATTCAATTGTATTCATACTCAATTCTATTGTATTTATACTCAATTCTATTGAGCAATTGTAACAACAACAGAAACAGAAAACGGTTGGAGGATAATGGGAAATTGCAAGAAATAGATATTGATTAAGCATTAAGAGAGAATTCCTGGTAGCAAGATTTATTTGACGATGAAGCAGAGGATAGCTTCACACATAGCACTAAAATATAATTAGAGCACAGTCTCAGTGTCTGGATTAGGCCAAAGACTATTGTAGAAGAGATTAGAATTTACTGGAGGTATTTAAGTAGAGGCTAAAAGGTTTTCTGAGCTGCTTGCCGTATTTCCAGCCTGTATTTCAGGCTTGGTCCGAATGATTTCTATATTCTCTTCCAGTTTTTTAATTCATAATTTCAAAGAATAAGTATATAGAGGGCCTTGCTGGAGCTGGGGATATTTATTTAGACCATTCTTATATATTTCTCTTTTTCTCCTGTTGTCTTCCAGAATGCCATGAGGGCCACTGTAGAAAGCCACGAGTCCAGCCCGACATTGCCACCCATCAACGTGATGGTGGCTTTGGGCCAGGAGGATCTCTCCATCAGGGCAAGTGAACTGGTAGAAGAAGAAGGATATACAATAGTGAAGATGCTAGGCAGATGCTGCAGCTACTTGCGGTTTGCTAGGCAGTAAAAGAATATCACTCTGTTTCATAGTTTTCTTACAATTTCTGGTTTCATATTCAAAGTCCAAGTTTCTCAGAGAAGAAGGTTTCTCCACCATTCACATCCATTTCTCTCCAAAGTGAGAAAATGGATAGGAACAGAAAAATAGTTATTGACTCATGTTTTAATCCTTGCTAATATTAAATAGCAAGACAGCCTAAGTAGAATCTGACCTAGGTTGAAATTATTTGTTCCTGAGCTGAGCTTTAGATTTTTGTATGCATCCATAATGACTTCTTGTGGCAGGAAAGACAGTTCACATTTACACCAGAAGAGGCAAGGTGACCTCGATGCAGTGGTTAGAAGTAACAGACTAAAATTATGCAAGTCCAGATAGAGATCTTTACCCATCCACAAATCTTGGGTGACCTTGACCCAATTTCTGTTTCTCAATTTAACTTACATTACAGGATGATTGTGAGGGTAAAATAGAGCAGAGGAGAAAGAATCATAAATGTTGCTTTCCCAACCCAGACATCCCTCTGAATGTGTCAGATTCCTCCTCAGAATTTCCCAATCAGCAAAGCCACTCCTATGTAGTGAATGCTGGGAGTCTACCTGTTTGGAGGACACTCTGGTTGGAAAAAGCCATCCTAGAGAAAAACTAGAATATAAATGTAATAATAAAGAACCACAACTGGATGGTATGTACTGTATATGGGAAGGAATGAATAGTTCTGTGACTGGCAGTTTGAATGATAAAAGGTATTGGCATAAACAATTTGATAACAAGTTTTGGATCTGGGTCAGACCAGTCCTAAACTACTACTCTGATCTTTACATGGAGTCAGTCTTTATTCTAGTTCAGGGATGTCAAACTGGTGGCCCACGGGCCGCTTGCGTCACATGCAGGCCACGCCTACCCCAGCTCTGCGAAGGCAAAAAAAGTCACGATACATCACGTGACAGCAACGTGACTTTGGCACCTGTGTTCTAGTTTCTGTTAAAGCTTGTATTTACTTTCCAGTCACACTTGGCCAATAAAGAATTCTATTCTATTCTATTCTATTAATTCAGTACTGTCAAAAAAGACAACAAAGGAGAAAATCAGTTTGCACAAACTTGCATAAATTAGATGTGGAAATGCAACCTTGTGGAAATAATTATTATAATTTAAATAGGAATGCAGAACGCTTCGTTGTAGAATAGAAGGCTAGGTCCAGATAGTCTGTTTGGTTGCTCAATCTGGTGAAAGGCAAGTTCATTTCTGGTTCTCCTTTCTCCTTTTGGTAGCTTATCTTTAATTGGACTTGTCAGTTACCTCTTTAAATATAAATGTGAAGTCTGACTAGAGTCAAACTCAACATCTGGAGACTTCATTGACACACAATGAAGTTTTCTTGGCAGCATTATCCAGTGGTTTGACATTGTATGTGTGTGTGGGGGGGGGGGGGGCCTTCATTTTTCAAGACTCCTTAGGTATTGCCAGCTAATTGGTTTCTTTAAAGAAAAGCCCCTCAAATGAAAATAAGGGGGCATGGCTTTCCTACCTCCATTCCCTCCCTGTAGAATTTCTGCCTCTCTCTGTTTTTTTACCTTTCTGTTGTGGAGCAGATGAGTGACCGAGGCGGTGGGGTTCCTCTTCGCAAGATTGATAGACTCTTCAGCTACTTATATTCCACAGCACCCAAACCAGAGCTGGGCACCGGGGGCACGCCACTGGTATGTGTTATAAAGTGGGCCAAAGTTGTGAATACGAAGCCAATTAAAATTACAATCAGTCTTTTAAATCTCTTGAGAGGGAAAGGTCAAGGCAGGTGGCTTCAAACAGCTTGATTTTTTAAAATATAAATATTGCCTTAAAAAGTGTCCTTTGCCATGCTTATTCAGATAAAAAGTGACAACTAGAAATCTGTGCTTCACCAGTATTAAGAGAGATCATTGTAGAAATGGGATAAGATATGAAAGATCATGAAAAGGATAAAGTGGGGATCACTTTAAATGTTCTGATGTTAAAGCAATAGAACTGTAAGGAAAGAATTTTTTTTATTTCTAATTAAATGCTGACAACAATATGTGGAGGAAAGCCACAGTAAAATAAGAGAATAATTAAAATGCACCATTTCACTTATGTAACAGTTAAAACCATTTCTCAATATATTTTATTAATGGATAAAATGCTGATTAGAACAGCCCATCTAGGGGGGAGTGGGAGTTCATTAGCTCTTTTTTTCACGATGAATTGTTCACAACCTACAGCACTGTGAGGGAAAAGTATAGGAGTAGTTACTTTTTGTCTTTCTCCTTGACGAGACTAAAACGAAGGTTGGGGAACAATTTACCACAGGAAAACGGCAGAGAAGAGAAGGACTAAGCATCTCCTTCCCCAGCGCTATTGTTCAGATTAAATTTGGAATCCCCTGTCTCCTTTTATTTCTTTATATTTCTATAAGTGGGTGTGTTTGGGGTGGTGAATCACCAATTGTGACATTCATCTTGGTTCCTGGTGTGCTTTGTGGCAGTGAAGTTAGGGATACATAACAGGACTCATAACAAGAGACTGCACAGAACTAATTCTTCAAAGCAGTATTTCTGAACTTCAGCAACTTTAAGAGGAGTGGACTTCAAATCCCAGCATTCCCCAGCCAGCTACAATCTTCTAAGATCTGGCTGGGGAATGCTGGGAGTTGAAGTCCACATCTCTTAAAGTTGCTGAGGTTCAGAAGCACTGTTCCTGAGGTATTTATAGGTGGGCATGCTTAACAATGTGGTGTTATGTACTGTGCAATGAGTAAACCATTTTTCTTTTCTTTCACAAACAAGGCCGGCTTTGGCTATGGGCTGCCAATCTCTAGACTCTATGCCAAGTATTTCCAAGGTGATCTTCAGCTATTCTCCATGGAGGGATTTGGAACAGATGCTGTCATCTATTTGAAAGTGAGTTGGTGTCTTGCTCATTTCCTGTTCATATTCCCAGTCCAATGTGGACTAAATTAGCAAAATGTTTCTTTAGCATATATCAGTAAATACAGATTATGCAGTACAACTTTTCTGGATTTCCCCACAAAGATTAGGAATGTCCAGATCAACTCCATATTATTCAGTGGAGTGGGTATCGGAATAACTCACTCAGGCCAACTGTCTGAATTTTATCTCCTGCTCATTCTGCCTCTCATTCCTGAGGTAATTTGCCTTACATAAAAATGAAAGCAGACAACCTGCCAATGACACCAGGTGGGCCACTGCATATTATTTTATCAAAAGTGCATCCTAATGTATGTTACATCCTTCTAGGCCTTGTCAACAGACTCTGTGGAAAGGCTTCCAGTGTACAACAAGTCCGCATGGCGTCACTATCAGACCATCCAGGAGGCAGATGACTGGTGTGTGCCCAGCACGGAGCCCAAGAACACGTCCACCTATCGAGTCACCTAAGCAAGCCTCTCTGTTACCAGGAAGGCTACTACCCTGCTTCCAAAGGGGAGAAACCAAACTTTGGTGAGGGGAGAAAAAGAAACAAATGATAATCACCAGCATAAATCCCACCTTGTGTTGTAAGACCTCTGTGGAGTGTTCCCCTTGGCTGCCTGGCCGCTTCACCCGTTAGACAGCATCCTGATCACTTTCTCAGATTTCTTTTCAGAAACGTGTAGTCTAGATCAACATAACTCTGCATGGAATTTCTTTGCCTCACCACAGTCCTGCCTTTTGATCTATTGGATGGGAAAGGCCCGAAGGATCTGCTTTTGTTCCTATTTAGTCTTTGCACACATCACCTTTTTTATTATGTTTGCGTTGTAATCACGAAGCAGAGAGAACTTGACCTCTAAACATTAATATGTTGAGAAAAATCAGGAAGCAAAAAGAGAGGGAAGAAGAAGCTAATAAGTGTGGATGTGATTTTGTTGCGTTTCTTCACATGAATCAAGATCCAAGCAAAAGGCACGAAGAGGTTTAAAACCTGACATAGGGACGGCAGAGTCCAGTGCATCCGTTGCAAAGAGCCAAGGACATTAGAGGACACAGGCATGTTTCTTAGTATATTGCTCTGAAAGTAAGAAATATTCTCTGAGGGGTAGATATTTTTGCATTATGTTCTGTGTGCTTTTCACAATGCAGGTCTGAATATCAGACAAGTTGAGGAAAGCAGCACAAGAACCAGGAATTTTAGCCCTGGAAGAATCAGGCTTAGATTGCACCAGATATATTGAGGCCTAAGGAAAAGGCTTTGCTGGCATTGCAAGTGGTTTGGAGTTTATGGTTTCTTGCTTGTTTGTCTCATCCACGGCTTGCACTTTTGCTCACCATGACTCAATCCCTAGACTGGCTTGTGGTGGAATGCGGATCCTTAGGCCCTGCTTATATTGGAGGAGTTCCTCCCCTCCATGGGAAAAGTATTAGGGCGCAATTGGGGAGTGGGTGGGGTGGCTTATGGGAGAAAACTGGAGGCAGAACAAATGCCGAAGAAATGGTCTCCGTCAGGTGAAGAGTGAACTGGGAACACTGAAAGCTTTGATCCTGTCCTCCAACTGCAATAGAAAAAAAATGTAATATATTTATTTTAAGGACATATTTCTGGTTCATGTGTCTCCAGTGCTTAGAAGCCATGGGCAAAAGGGGCCGTCTGCCCGCCCCCCCACGCGCAAGAATCTCGGAGGCAATCAATTATGGATTCCAGGGAGAAGCTCTCTCTTCCCTTCCCTCTTTTATAGCCCCCCCCTCCCCTGCCATGGCAGCTCTTTGCTTTCCAGCAGCTCTTTGCTATGATCTCACTTTTCTGGTCCCCATTTCAAAACAAGTGGAAATGTTTTGTCGGCGGAAAATTGCTTCTGCCTTCTATTTTTATCCTGTGCTATTGTTCTAAGCAGATGTTACGCTTAAGGGGTCTGCTCAGATCCCCCTGAATTGCACTCGCCTGTTTTATCATTTTAAGCAGTAATAAACCACCCTTCTGTCACTGCCCCATCCTCTGTGCTGGGCGCTTTGACCGGAAAGGGTCTGTGTTTTATACGCTTAAATATACTTTTCATTCTTTGGGAGGAACAAGACATGTGCCAAGGTCCCATTTCTGCTACAGTATTACAATATCAATTCTCTTGATCAGCTAAGAAAAAAAAAAAAAAAGAATCATTAAATTTAATTATGATTAACTATGGTTGTGTAGCTTGATTTCATTGGCATCAGTGGTAGTACAGTGGTAGTACAACAACATGCATTCTACTTGTGTGCTTGAAGCTCACCTTTGAGGTCACTCCTGAAGATGTCTCTTGATTCACAAAATCTTGTCTTCAAATGCACAGAATGCAGCTGTCCTATTGCTGGTTTCTGAGAGGAGTAGGAGAGACATTTATTACTCAAACATGTTATGATGACACCTAGTGGAGATATACGTGAATCACATAAAATTTGGGTAAGAGTTGGTCTTCGGCTGTTCCTTATAATCTTTCGTCAATGGGCATGGGGGCTGGGAAGAATTGTAATTATGGAGGACCACATGTCACAAAGCTTTGTAATTAGAAGAGGAAAGATAAATTTTGCCCATATGAATTGACTTGTCTTTTTTCCTCCTCCTAATTAAATGATCAATGATAAATGTTTGCAAAATCCTCCGGGGGGAAAACATCTAGGTATGGGCATCTGGGGTGACTGTGCACGAGGAGGGCAAATGACAATCTGTGTGTCATGATGTTGCAATGCAAATGAAATTATCTTTTGTACTTCGATCACAACCTCATATGCAGATACTAAGGGGCAGGGTTTATCTTGTGTTATCTGATTTGGTAACGAAATATCTGCAAGAAAACAACCAAGCTCAGAGAACAGCAATGATCTCACAGTTCAGCCCTGAGCTACAAATACTCTATCGGTTACATTACTCACTTCCTCCAAAGCCTCCAAAGCTCTTTGAGAAATAACTCCTCCCTCACTATTCAAGAATAAGGGGGCAAACTTAGCCAAGTAACCCATATAGACTTCTCCCTTTTTAAATTCTTCTGTTCAATAATGTCCGATTCTTGGGGACTGCCTGGACATATCCCTGCAGTTTACTTGGCAAATGTTTCAGAAGCAATTTGCCATTGCTTTCTTTCTAGGGCTGAATGAAAGTGATTGGCCCAAGGTCAGCCAGCTGGCTTTGTGCTCAAGACAGGGCTAGAACTCACCATCTCCCAGTTTCTAGCCAGATGCCTTAATCACTTCACTTCACTGTCAGTTTATAAGAGATCAAAGTTATTAGGAGAATGTTTGTGTTTTTATAAGTTTATATTATGTTAAATTTGAATTATTAGGCAGACAGTTCAGGGCAAGATTTTTTTCTGGGGAGAAATAGGCTTTTTGGGGGGGGCGGGGGGTGAGGAGATAACCTTTTTTATTTTGTAAAATTACGTTAAGCCTACCTTAAGATTTGTAGTACAATTTTTCTTAGCTTGAAATTACAAACTGGGCCACTGTTTTTTAGCACTTATGATTGGGGGAGCCTCTGAGTATTTTTTTAAAAAACATTTTCAGACACCATGTAGTCCTGAGGCCCCAGGTTGTCCACTCTAAAGGAAGTGGCATAGTAAAATATTACAAGGAACATTTGGTGCAAGGCCTATTTTAGGGAGAATACTGTTATTTGCTTTGTCAACTTGACCAACAGAAAAGCATCATATTCCCTTGAAGAAACACAAGGAGGACTCTCATGCCTGCTGGCCAAAATTGCAAAGCTTTTTCTTCTGTAGACAGAGGCACCCTAAGGAATATTTCCCATCAGCAGAGCACTGACCTAAGCAGTTAAATATTGCTTCATTTTTCTTCTCAATTTGGAACAAGGTCACCCCGCCTTGCTCCATTGTTTTGGAGCGCCTGCAAATTGATGCAATGTTTCCTTAACTCCAGGAGCATCCTTGAGGAAGCATCCTCCCTCTGTGTCTTTTTCAAGTCCATATGATTTGCAAAATGTCTTGAGACATTGTGTACCTAGGGAGAAGTACACGACATGGTCAGTGCCAAGATTCCCATGCTGGATACCAGTACAGTAATGGCTGCATCAGCAACTCTGCTTTTGATTAGCAGTTATTGTTATTCTGTGAGCTTTGAGTCTGGTTCTCTTGCAAAGTTTTTTTGCAAACTTGCAAGTTTTTCATTTTTCAAACTGACATCCAATGCCTGCCAACCTGTGCATAGAAAGTCATGTTCAAGGGAGGAAGCTGGCAAGGTGATGCTGCTTTATTATTTACATAGGACTAATTTTGAAACAATGGCTCACCTTAGGATGACCTTTCCCTAGAATGTGCTTTGCTCTGATTTTTTTTAAAGAACAAAGATTTTATCTAAATCAATTTCCATAAATAAAGGATTCCTAGATGTTACAGTCTAAACAAGTGGCATTTCCAATTACACAAAGACTGCTTATGGAGAAATGGTCAACTTCACAATGTTCAGGACTTCAGGCAGGGATTACTAATGCATGTGTGGGGGAGAAAGACAGTGGTTGCCTTTTTAAAATTGCATATATTGAGTATTTTATACATAAATCACAGAGCTGTTTGACATTTCAAGTTCTGAAGATGAACCAGGCTAGATTTAGCCAGCAGTCTCTGCTGCATGGGCACAGGTGGATTCTGGTTTTCTTCGCTGCTGGTTCGCTCAGTGTCGCGCCATGCCGCACGGGCTTCGCACATGCGCAGTGCTTTAAAAAAGCTGCGCATGCACAGAAGCAAAAAACAAGATGGCGGCACTGTAGGCGCCACCAAAAGAACCGGTTTGGGGGCGTGGCAGGCCTGGGTCGCTGCCGGTTCTAGCGACCCAGGCCGCCAACTTACTACCAGTTCTATAGAACCGGTCCGAACCGGGAGGAACCCACCTCTGCATGGGCAGTAGTCAGGCATTACATAGATTCACAGACAATAGGAGAATATTCTTTATGAATATGCAAGGGTACATATGGCAATAGAGTTAGAGCAAAGTAGAAATTAAAAAATTCTTTTATGCAGTATGCATAAGCACCAGCGGTGGGTTGCTCCCGGTTCGGCCGGGTTCTGTGAACTGGTAGCGGCGGTGGGGGGAGGCTCCGCCCACCCATCCGGGACGCTTCTGCGCATGCGCGCTCACGAGTGAATCGGTAGCGGCGGGGTTTAGAACCCACTACTGATAAGCACATATTGGCTTCATTGTAATATCTGTTGCTTCCCCCTGCTTTGCATAAACATTTAGCAGTGAAGGAAGTAAAATGTTGGGCTGAGATGGGAAGGGAAAATTAATAAAAGCATTTTATGCCATCATTGATTTCTTGACAATAAAATGTGGCCCATTTCCAAGTCCGTATATTCCCTCCAAATACCTTGGATCTTTTGCCAAGACCCTTTCAACTTTGGTCAGAGCACAGATCTAGCAGTTTAGACAAGTCAGGACAGATTTTTATTCTGTTTTTACTATCTCCACTTAGAAACATCTGCAAAGTATTGCTTCGTATTTGTCATTGTAGAGTTATGTTAGCTGACAAATGGTGGTAGAGCAGGAGTTGCACCCAAGGAAAGGTGGGGTAGGGGTGATCAAAACCTTTTGGCTTTTTGGCTCTTGTCAGTGTAAACACTGTGACAGAGAGGTGCTGTTTTCCAATAGGTCTGTCATCAATTCAGAATGACCCTACAATTCCCAAACTGCAACAGATATCTGGGTGATGAATCTGGGGGGGGGGGAAGTTCTCTTTAACATGGACTATGGAATGCAGGGTCCTGGCAGGAAAGACTGAGTTTGGACAAACAGAGAGAGGTTTCTGTCCAATTCCCCAAAGCACTGAGAGCTTTAAGAAGTCTGAGGGACAGGTTAAGATCCATAAACAACAAAAGAAAAGAAAAGAATGAAGCCTGTGATTGTGGGTTGCAGGTTTCTTTGAATCCATTGAGGGTTCTTTGACTAGAAAACTGACCCAGAGAAAGTCAACTCCAAGAAGAAAATGGAATGTCCTCTTAATGAACACAAATTCTTAAGTCTCAGTTGATCTTTCTTTCTTTCTCCAGGGAGCAACACCTAGAAGAATATGAGGTGGGTGTCTTCCACAGTTGCAAATTTTAGTTTTGAGTTTTACTGTACAGAGATTTCTACAGAAACTCTTCGATAGTTGGTGGCCTAGGTGGGTGAACTTCTCAATTCACTTTGGAAAAACTTACCCTTGGGAGAACCTTCCCAGTAAGAATGGAGCTGTATTATCTCCATTGCTAACTGGGAACAAGCCAGCTCTTTAGAGATTTGGATCCAACCCTCAATGTGGGCTTAGCAGTCTCTACACAGTCCTGGTCTTTTGGGGGTGTTTATAGGCTTCTGTGAACTAGTAGAATGTAATTCAAGGCTGTGATGGCATAACACAGTCACGAGAGAAATTCAAAGGTTGACTATATTGAGGAGCAGATCTCTGCTACGACTGGGCCTGTTTGCCTTTCTTGGAACGAGTGGCACTTTACAAAGTTTAAAGCGTCCATTTTGAGCTGTAAACCCTCCCCAAGTGAAAATATTGCTGTTCTGCTCCTTCCAGAAGAACTCGGGAGCTGCAAATATGGGCTGAGTTGTCCATGCAATTTAAGAGCACCAGAGAGGCAAAGTATATTTCCCCTGAGAAACCTACATTCTCTTAATAGAACGCAGTTTGTTTTTCATCAGCAATATCACAGAAAGGTTTAGAAAGCACCTCCAGTCCCACAAGGTTATTGCACATTCAGCAAAGTGAGCGGTGTGTGTGTGTGTGTGTGTGTGTGTGTGTGTGTGTGTGTGTGTGTGTCTCACTGCATGGTGGGCTGCAGGTTGCAGACATGCTCTGATCGCCCTGTCTGCATATACTATGTGCCAAATGGATAAAACAAACCTAAATTCTCAGAAGGCATCTGAGAACAGACCTTACGGTGGAATATATGCAGTTATGTAGTTTTAATTTCCCTTCATTCTGACTTCACATATCATGGTAAATATGAAATAATATTCTGAAGTAAGATGCAAAACCTTCTGAGGGTAATCCGTCCTCTGCTTGCCCTTTCTCTCAGGGTGAGGAAAAGCATTTTATCTATTGCTTTCTTTATCCCATATGCCCAGCTTTCTTCCTTCCCCTCTCTCCCCCCCAAAAAACTCCCAAGAAGAAAATAGAATGCCCTCTTAATGAGGCAAACAAATACAGTAATGAGAAAAAGACGGTCTTCTTGAAGTGTCGGATTATGCCTCTCCTTTTGAAACAGCCTTAAAGCAGTACTGCCAGCACGAGACTGTTAAGGAAGTAATGGGGAGAAGGGGAGACCCTCCACTTAACTGTGCAATAACTTTGATGCACAAAACCAGCCGACAATGCAAAATTTCTTTTATTCCACTGTGGTTCTTTGCTGTATATTGCCAGGCATCTAAAGCTCCTCCCCCCCCTCCATATACAGTTTGGTCTCTTACTTAAGCAGTGAGCAACCTACCCATCCATTCCCAGCAATATCATTCTGTAGGCATATGCGAGGAATGGGCAAAGAGTGCTTTGCCCTCCTGATGCAGAGGGAGAGAGGGAGAGGGGAACCTAAAAGAAACTCTTATGCAATTGTCTCAACCTTGGTGTTTTGAGAGTGTTTGTGTATGTGTGTGCATGCATGTCTGTGTGTCTCTTGTTTTGTGTTTTGCAAGGCAGCTGTGTTCCCCTGGTAATGGCAGGAGGGTGTGATGGGACACTTAACTGACACAGAGTGTGAACCCATCAAAGCCTTTGAGGTGAGCAATTTTGTGTAGAGGAATAAGATCAATAGGGAAATATAGAGATATAGCCGTGTCATCTGAAGGTATTACACAGAGCAGGGGCTGGGGAGATAGCATCATCACCCACCTCCATGTTGCACCACTGGCAGAGGGAGTCTTGCTGACCCCCTAAAAGTGCAGTTGGATTGTCCTGGCATAGTAGAGGAGACACTATTTGCATCAACTTTGTCTTCTCTGTCCCTTGTGGCCAATCCACCATTAGTGGTGTGCCAAGCTCCTACTGCTGGTGTCACCATTATCTAGTCCCAGAGCAAGTTCAGCTTCACCCTATGTCTCATAACCTTTGGTAGGACCATGCTTGCATCTTGCCCTCCATTTTCCTGGATGCTGATTTCCATCCCCTTCATTCCAGAGATGTTCCATAGGAATAGGGGAAAATGGGTCTAAGCCTATGCTGGGAAATGGTAATTCCCCCCCCTTCCCCTCTTTGCTTAACTCTTCCTCTGTTCCTGTTCTTTCTTCTTCTGTTTTTCTTTTTGTTTCTCCATCTTTTCCTGGGCTTTCTTCTCTTTCTCGACTGCTGCATTCAGCTCCTTCACCTTTCTCTTTAAAAGAGACCGATCGTGAGAGTTGCTGACACCAAGTGCCTGTGGAGATGGAGGAAGGATATGGCTGTAAAATCAAGACATGCACAGGGAACCCAGTGCATATTCTTGTAGTCCCTTAAGTTACTGTGGTTTCTAATGAAAAAAATAATAATCCATACTTCAGCAGCAAAAGGATTGATTTGGGGACTGCATCTTTCACTTTCACTTATTGCGCTCCTGTACTAATACTGTGGATACTTTACGCTCTTGACTAAGTCACAATGGCTGCCTTGATATATAATTTTATTAGGCGTCAAATACTACCAACTACTGGGGTGTCTTCATAGTTTTATCACAACAAGATAAAACCATAAAACCAAATCCAAAGCTAAAGACGGTAACTTTTTAAAAAAAACGAATCAAAATTGCCAGTGATATTATTGTCCAAAGAGATTATTTTCAAGGCCTTTTAAAAACACTCACATTAGGTTCCTCCACTCTGCATGGATTGCATTCCAAAGAACCAGGGAAGCCACATAAAGGGCTCAGTTTGAAATGACTGAAAAGCAGCCTACAGAATACTGAGGC
Organism: Thermophis baileyi; assembly: GCA_003457575.1. Classification (NCBI taxonomy): domain Eukaryota; kingdom Metazoa; phylum Chordata; class Lepidosauria; order Squamata; family Dipsadidae; genus Thermophis; species Thermophis baileyi. The sequence continues at coordinate 2,788,867 of QLTV01002534.1, read as the reverse complement.
ATTTCTTTGGTGCTCAGTAAACAGATATCATTTACCTCTCAAATGTATGCATATATGCATGAGACTAGTCAAAAGGAATACAAACCATATATCGCTGTGTATGAACCCAGCCATTCTATCTCTCTTTCCTTCTTCCAACCAGAGAGAGAAGTACAGGTAGTCTTTGACTTACAACAGTTCATTTAGTGACCGTTCAAAGCACTGAAAAAAAGTGACTTATGACCATTTTTCACGCTTGTGACCATTACAGCATCCCCACGGTCATGTGAACAAAATTCAGATGTTTGGCAACTGACACAAATTTATGATGGTTGCAGTGTCATGGGGTCATGGGATCACCTTTGGTGCCTTTCTAACAAGCAAAGTCAATGGGGAAGCCAGATTTACTTAACAGTCATATTACTAACTTAACAACTGCAGTGATTCACTTAACAACTGTGGCAAGAAAGATTGAAAAATAGGGCAAAACTCAGTTAACAACTGCCTTATTTAGCAACAGAAATTTTGGGCACGATTGTTGTAAGTCGAAGACTACCTGTAATCACGCATTTTTCAAGGTCATGTGATTCTTTGCACTTTAGTATTCATGCATTACCTTGACACTAAATGGTCCATTCTAAGCTGGTCAATTACTGGATCTTTCCTATGACTGAAAATGTGAATTTCTACTCTACTTCCTTTGTCTGGACTACGTTGACTGGACTATAACTCAGTAGCAGAACTGAGTAGGTTCCATCCTTTACATATCTTCATATAAAATCACCATTTCTCAACCTGATGTGCGGACTGGCTCAAAGTAATTGGAGTTGGCCCAACCTATCTGAAAAATATAAGGAAGACTGGCTTAAAGTGATCCGATTGGAGTAAAACTTTGATATTTGTTGATGAAACTGACAATCCTAAACTACATGGATAAAGAATCTGACCTGATATATAATGCTATATTCCTGTGATTCCTTGCATTTCAAATATGGCTTGGATGTTTAAATGATCCAGATCTTTTTTCTAAAAATTTATCAACTTGGAATCCATTTGGAGAAAAATGCTTGAAACACTTGCTAGTAGAAATGCCTACATTTAAGATCTGTGCTTACATACATATTGAACTTTTTCTACTAGAACACCACTTGTTCTATCAATGCTAAATTTATTCTTGTAGGACCAAAAAATATGGACTAACCCCCCCCCCTTTTTTTTTTNCCAGATCTTTTTTCTAAAAATTTATCAACTTGGAATCCATTTGGAGAAAAATGCTTGAAACACTTGCTAGTAGAAATGCCTACATTTAAGATCTGTGCTTACATACATATTGAACTTTTTCTACTAGAACACCACTTGTTCTATCAATGCTAAATTTATTCTTGTAGGACCAAAAAATATTATCTAACCCCCCCCCCCTTTTTTTTTTTTTTTTGCAAAACAGCATTTCATCTCCATAAACTGATCAAAAAACCATTTTCCTTCAATCATCTTCTCCACTACCTTCATTTTGGCTCCATCAAGGAGCAGCAACTGTTGTCCATCCACATCTTGAGCAGCAAATTCTGCCACGTGCTGTTCCAGGTTCAAACTCTCGAGCCACTGGCCCACTTTCTGGCTGCTCCACATTGAAGCTGCACTCAGAGGCTCATCCAGAAACTTCAGGGAAGATTGTTTAGGGTGAGGGAGTAAAGGGGGAGAAAGAAGATGGAATCTGATATTGCCAATAGTTTTTGCATTCTATATGTCAATGTAAAGTTTAAATGTAAAGTTTAAACTTCCTGGCACCACATCTAGTCAGCCATCCTGGGGGGAGGGCTATCCATAAACTTTAACTCCTTTTAAAACTCAATCTATGATTGGAAAAATACTTATTCGCTTTCTCTATAATCATAAGGACCCATAGCAAACGACAATTATATCAAAAGGATGTCAGAATACAAGTGCTGCAACATCTTGATGCAAATCCCCCCCTTGCGTACTTAGGTTTTGGTATCTTTTATCGCGACATATGGTTCATCACTTGTCAATCAAAACCCTCTAGGGATGCCTCCGTCTATACTTCAAGATGTTTGAATGGAAGAATGTGGTAGAAATTATGTTATTTTTGTTGTTGCTAATGTAAACATGGCAGCTACTATGCTGACTTTCATTCTTTCTTCTTCAATAATGCATTAATATGCCACGCTTTAGATAGTCCTCATTATCAACAGTTTCACATCTCCAGAATCAATAAAACCCCAAACCTCAACACAATTTTTGTATCCACAATTATGCCTTCCTTTCTTGTTGTTTTTTTTTTTTTCATGCATGAAATGATGAATGGAGTTCTATATAAGCTTCAAGTACATTTTTCCTTTCGTTTTATAATTTTTATTGAAAGTTTTAATAAATAACAAAAAATGCAAATTAATGAAAAGTAAAAGCAGAAAACAGAGAAAAAGAAACAAAGAAGATAAAAGTGCAGAAAGGAAGAATAAAAGATATAAAACAAGAAAAATAAACAAGTAGCTTCCAATTTCCTTTGCAGAAAATATAAGCAGAATTAGAAATTTATCTTTTACTCTAAAATTACAAAAGAAAGTTCGCTCTTTGCAATTATCCATGTTTCCCCCCACCCCTAATCATACAACTTCCAAGTACATTGCTAAAGGAGAGATTATTTGTGTAATGTCTCTGCATTAGCTGCTCAATGGGTTGCAGCAGTCCTTGAAGGCTCTAGAAATATGCAGCACACATCCTTCATCACTGATGGACTGCAAAGGGATAAGGTCTCTTTGTTTTTTAACATCATGCAGGTTATAATCACACTAGTTGCATCAGTTGGATAACTCTCCCTGTGGGGGTGCAGAGAATAACCATAGAGTTATTACCCAATTCCTGTAAATTCAGCTTCTCATTATTCACAGTTTTATTACCATTTTATGCTGGAATGAAGCCCAATTAAATAATGTAGCTTCTTATAATCCAAGTGATATTAAACATCGAGGCATTTGTTTTTCACACACTATTATATCATTACTTACTCACTTGTTTCAACTGGGACAGCAACTTGAATGGCTGACTCGTGGTGGGATGAATTCAGTGCTCAAAAGCAATGCACTATAAAAATAAATGTCTAGTCCCTATGAAGCAGGAAGGTTCCATGGGCAAAATAGGAATTGCAGCATTGTTCTGCAGGGTTTGAGAACTAGGAGGACTTACCTCATCAGATGATTGTGACAGTGTATGGTATGGGTAGGAACACTTGGTCTCTGGCAGAGCCATGCTCAGGGTCTTAGGGCTGCTGCTGGGAGGGGTGGAGTCATCACTTAGGGTGGATTCCTGGAAAAGAAGCAGAATTAGAGAAGCTGAGAGCAGAATCAACCTTCTTAAGCACAGACAGAGGATGCGGATGACAAAATTGTCAAGAAAAACAAACATACCTCTTGACATTTTGTACAGGGTAGTCCTCGACTTACAACAGTTCATTTAGTGACCGTTCAAAGTTACAATGGCACTGAAAATGTGACTTATGATTGTTTTTCACACTTACGACCGTTGCAGCAGTCACATGACCAAAATTCGGATGCTCGGCAATCGACTCATATTTATGACGGTTGCAGTGTCTCTGGAGTCATGTGATCACCTTTTGCGACCTTCTGACAAGCAAAGTCAGTGGGGAAGCCAGATTCACTTAACAACTGTGTTACTAACTTAACAACTGCAGTGACTCACTGTAGCAAGAAAGGTCATAAAATGGGGCAAAATTCACTTAACAAATGTTTCACTTACCAACAGAAATTCTGGGCTCAATTGTGGTCATAAGTCGAGGACTACCTGTACTTCTGGGAACATTATCCAAGTCAACCCTTCAGTTTTTAATGTCAGAGGGGAAAAAAACTTCCCTTAGGCCAGAAGCAGAGAGCTGCCCCGTCTAATCACTTTTCACTTAAAAAGCGATGGTTTCAAAACATTTCAAATAGAAGACCCTCTCCTTCGTTCCCTGTTCCCATTCAGTACTGTTATTGCACAGCCTCATTGCATTAGCTCTAAGGCAGGATCCACATAAGAGAAAACAAAACACAGCTGCTGTGTTCACATGACATGATGTGCCCCAAGAAATAAAATGTCTCATGGCTTAATATGAAGCCTCGATTCGCACAATATGCTAAGGCAATACCTTGGTTCCCACAACATGCTGGACTTATCCAACCCCATTTTAGCCTAGTCTGGCAGTTAGTCCTTATGAGGTTTCCAGCTCTCCCCCGTAATACATGGTTTTGAAACCTGGGAGGCAGATTTCTTGCGGCTGAAGGCCTCGTTCTTGGGGGAAGAGGTAGGAGAAGCTGTGCTGCCTGAAGAGGCTGAGCCTTTCCCGCTGTCTGTAAACCAGGAAAAAGACATGAAGGGCGATCCCGAGGAACGGCTGGAACCCTCCATCAACTCCCTGTACAAGTCAGACAGGTAACAAGGAAAAGGGCCTCAGTAAGTTTTCTATTCTTTTTTCCCTGAGAGGTGAATTTTACATGCATCATTCCTTAAGGGAAGTTGTGAGCTGGAATGTGCAAAATGTACCATTCCAGAGATGGAATGTTCTGGGGAACGCCAGAACATTCCATGTTTCTTCCAGATTCGCATTGATCCAATTCTTCTGGACTCTATTACTTTCTGAGAAGTAAATCTGGTGACTGATCTTTTTAGAAAAATAATGTGAGGACCGCATCACAATCTTTTTTTTCCTTCTCCTCCAGAAAATTTTCTTCTGAAAAACAACCAGCACAACTCCAGAATTTCTATGGTTTGGAAGAAAATCTGGAATATTGTGTCCCTGAAATGATAAATTTTACACATCCGTTATTGTGAGTCAGCCAAGCCATGACGAGAAGTAAACAGAGCTGGTTTCACAAAAGTGGCAAGATGATTCCTTTGCCAAGATTTTGAGATTAGTAGAAGGAAGCCCATCACCCTAATATTAACAAATCTGGCACTAATTTTTAGTCATTGTGACTGTGCAACTGTCATACTCCAAATAAAGAACAAGGCTATTCACAACTATCAATTGTTCTACAATCTTTAATGTACAAATTCCAGGGGGAAATTCTGAACGGGGAAACTTTCCTGTTAAGGTGGTTGAACAAAGAAGCACAGCTGTACACTTAAAAAAAAATACCTTTTTGGGAACCATCTGCATAATTCCTTGATAGGAGTTTGTGTCTTCCAGGTTATTTTCAGGGCTCTACAAGAATTTAACTGAGGGGAGCTTTGGGAAATCCTAACCACTTACCTATTGCCAACAGAGAGGCGGTTGCCTCCCTTTTCTTTTCTGCTTTTCCCAGAAGATGCTCTCCTGAGGGTGACCCTGCAAGAGAGAAGCAACACGATTATAAGCACAGAAAATTATTTGCATAGTCCCGTGATATCTCACAGTGACATGAGTAGAAATTACAATGCGGAAAACTCAAAAGAAAATGATTCGGCCCGTATACATAGTTTTTCTTACCAAGCCCAATCTCTAGGACTCACCCCAAATCCAGAAACTTCCGGCGTGTTTTCTTGTCAAGCCCAATTGTGGGGCTTTCCAGTTCTGGAGGACTAGCATCTCTGCTGTCATCTGGAAAAGAGGCAAGGGAGTCTGTGGCTTATTTCAGAAATGAGCAACCTAATGGAAAACTAAGCTAGCTGACATTGAAAGTCTGCTTTTTATTCCATGATATTCTATTAAGAAGGGGTGTTTTGTATGCGCTGGGGGTACATCTTTTGATTACTATGTCTCCTGTTGTGCTACTCTGGATCTGGAATTTAAAAAGGGTTCTGAGCCTAAGTTCTGAATGAATTTATAGCTCAAAAATAAGTCCCATGAGATGCTCGTGCATAAAATTATTCTGCCTATTGGAGTGAATTCGAATTAAGTGCTTGTTCTGGTCTTGCAAATGCTAAAAAAATCATTGTTGCATAACACTTAAGCATAGAAAAAAATACAAACATGCACACACACACACACACACATACACATACACAGGTGATTCAGACTGGGTTTACACGGAGCGCCAAACCAAAGTTTGTATACTCATGCTTTATTGAATAAGCCACAATTAACCATATTGTGCTAAAACATCACCTGTGTTTTACTTTGAAGAATGACTATGTTCACTCAGAACTGTTAGTTAAAGTCTTTTTATGACATTACACAATATGCATACTCAGTTTCAGGACTGATGAAACATATAGTTCCTCAAAAGACCATTGAGAAAACTCTTTTTTCCTCTCCTCTATTAGTGAAACTGCCATTAACAGCTGGACATTCTGTAATTGGCATATCCCATTTGATCCTTGGAGCCAATCAAGATAAGTGATGATTGATTGATTGGCTCAATCACTGATTTTATACCATCCTCATCTTCGTTAGAGAACATTATATAAATAGAATAAATAATATAATATAAGTTATAACTGAAAACAATCCAGAGTTTTTATGAGAGGGGAGCGATAAAATAAAATTGTGGGAAAGAGTTGGAAGGGAGGCTTTAAAGAGTTAAATGTAGCATTCTAAAAAAATTATATGGGGGCAACTCCAAGAGTCCCAGGTTGCCTATAATATCTTAACAATATCAGAAAAACCAATAGACCGATCTTGAGCTATAAGATAATAGGAACTGCATTTCCTATATATATGTGTTGTATGTTTTGTAATGTCTATTTGTATATAATAATAATTAAAAAAAAAACCAATATCAGAACAGGTAAGTTTAAATATATATATTTGTCCCTTTTTAATTTGGAGAAGATTTTGCTCTTGTGAAAAGAATGGATGTAATTCCAGGAATCAGTTATTTTTAAGGGATGAAATATAAAACTTAAGGCATTTACTTTGCCCCTAAAATCTCCCATATGATGAGATATGTTGCTCTACCAGTTGAGGATCTGGGGCCACAATTAAAACACCAAATGTCCATATGTTAATTGTTTATTTACTAACTATAATTGTATACAGCCATAATAAAGCTTTAGCAGCCAGTTGTTTACTGTTAAAATTTACAATAAAATCCAGAAGATAATTTTAACAAATAAGCCGATAATCAATAAAAACATAACGATATATTTTCCTTGACACCAACAGGAAAGGCCCTTCTGCATCTTGGGAAAAGATTTCAGGACAGAAGCACCTGAATATAGGCTGAAAATGGCTTTGCTGTGGCCTGTTTCATAATACGATAGAACTGCACTATAACCACAAGGGAGGCCAGCATGTTTCTGGATTTCCTTACATTTGGAGAGAGGAATTCCAGATACTTTTATTGTTTTTTTTTTAAAAACATTAATAACATTTTAATTGGTGCTAGAGCTTACTCAAGTGTTTTTAGGTAATCGAGTCTCAGCATTATCAGAGTAAGCTGAGTAACTATATGAAAAGGAGAAAAACTATCTTCTAATAACAGTACTAAGAAGGACATTTCAACAGCTGCTTCTCTTTCACATGCAGACAAGAACCTTTGGTACAGACTGGATTAAACTCAAAATCCCAAATATCCTGTGCATCAAATTGGTCTGAGGGGAGCTATATCTGAATTGTAGCCCTCCCTCATTGCTAAGTCTTGCTTTCAGCATTCCCTGACTCCAGATGTATTAATCCAGATGTTACCTTCACTGTGCCTCTCTCTTCGTGCATAGATAGGTGAGCTGTCTGAGCTGGGACAGGACCTGGGTGAGGAGCTGGTGGGTGTGCTCCCTAAGCCCTCCTGGGAGAGGGTATTGGTTAGGGGTTGGTAACGGATGAGAGGAGAGGAGGAAAGCTCTTCCTGTTCCAGGGACCTCTGTACTGTTGAGGCATCAAAGGAAAACTCAATGGTGCGAGTGAAGACTGAGGAACTAGAGAGAGATGATGAGGCATGGAGGGAGTCATGAAGAGGGGACCTCATGTGATAGATTGGGCTTCCGCAGCCTTCGCCCACCTGGAGAGGAAAGCAGAGATCAGGTAGCATGGGTTCATCTTAGAGACATCTCAGCAAATCTCATCTAGGCACATCCAGGGGAGAGGATGCCCTTCAGAAAGGCATAGAAAGAAACATGAAGTTCATCTGAGAAATACATTTCTAGTGAACGTATTAACTTCTCCCAAACTAGTGCCCTGTCAGTTTGTTAGACTACTCTTCCCAGAATTCTTGAGTCTTTGGGCATCCTGGCAACATAGACTGAACACGTCCATTTGAGTTGTTTTAATTACTGAACTGGCAACTGGTGATATATTTTAGTAACATAACTCCCCATATGGCAGAAGAAATAGTAACATTGTCATAAACCGATGGATTATTTGTTCAACTAGATTAGGTGACCATTATGTTCTTAATCGGTTGGCAATTGTAGTCAAAATCCAACTGGGCCAGTCCTTCCTTTCCATCACTGCTATTCTTTCCTCCCCCACCCTTTATATATTGATCATTATTGTCTTATCATCTACCTCATTATTTTTGGCAAAATGTACAGCACTCCGCTTTCTTGAACAAGAGCCAGCATGGTCTAAGTGCTAGGCTATTTTGGATAATGTTCACATTGATATTGAAAGAGTATATAAAATGAATGAATACTGAGATTTTAAAAAAAGTCTGTCTATATCCTGAGTGCAATCCCTACTGAATATAGCAAAGCTTACTTCTGAGCTAGCCCTTTGATTAAGCAAAGGAAGCAGTTACTTAAAGCTATAAACTGTGAGTAAGGCACCATGAGCTACTCAGAGTAGTTGCCTCATTGCTCCTAAAACAGGCACTTCTTCAAAGTAGAATGTCACTCCAACATTGGATATCACTTTTGGAAAGGGACCTCAAAGTGACAGTGAGATGGCTGTGGCATCTATAACTACAAGCCACTATGATTGTCTCATACAGCATCATTTGGAAGATCTAGTAAAAGAACTATTGGATAGATGGCCAACCAACTGGATAGTGAATAGTGCTCTTGTTTTTTCTAAGAAGGGAACATCCAGGAAAAATGCTTGAGAAGACAGGTGGGGGGAGCAGCAGATCTACACTCCCCGCTCCCAGCATTGGTTCCTTTTAGGCCATCCCTCTCTCTCTCTCTCTCTCTCTCTCTCTCTCTCTCTCTCTCTCTCTCTCTCTCTCTCTCTGTGTGTGTGTGTGTGTGTGTATCTGTACCAAATGTTCAGAATAAACAACTATTTTGTGTGCATGCATATATTTGTGTACGTGTATGCAATAGTTTCTTCATTCTAGGGTAGATGGCAAATATAATAAAACTTGGGGGAAATGTAAATTTATTTTATTACTTTATTTATCCTGTCTTAATTATTTTTATAACTAACCCAAGGCAACAAACATATCTAATCCTCCTTCTCCTGTTTTCCCCACACGATGAGGTGAGTGGGCTGAGAGAAAGTGACTGGCCCATAGTCACCCAGCCAGTTTTCATGAATGAGGTGGGACTAGAATTCATAGTCTCTTGTTTTTAGCTTGGTGTTTTAACCACTGGCAGCTAAAATAGTGACATGACTTTTTAAGTCTGTTGTATCTTAATATTTGAAACTTTTCTTAAAAAACACATTCTGTTTTTTTTAAAGAATAAAAAGATCATCATCATAAAACAGAGTACTTTTAAAAATTCTCATTCATTTTCTCTTTTAAGCTGTACATCAAGAGTACTCTGTATTTATTATTAGTTCAACACACTAAGCTGAAGTCAAACAAACCACATTGTTAGTGTGAAATATACAAAATATCATAACCAGCTGCATCAATAGGTGCAATATAAGCAAGTAGCATCTGGGCACCAACCTTCTTGTCCAGGATATCATCACCTTCTGTTGAGCTGACACTGTCTCTCAAGCGGGACCGAGAGGGGTGCTGTCTCCTGCCCTTGGCTGAGAGTTGGGCACGGGCCTTCTGTAAGCTGCTGTCCAGCCTCTGGGTCTCTGGAATCACATCATTAAAATCTGGGAGTGAAAGAGAGAAACGGGAAGGGGAGCAGAATGGGGCAGGGGGCAGAAAGAGAGGGTAGGCAAAAAAGAGCGTTGGAGAGAATGGGAGAGATGGAGGGATCATAAAGAAAAGGCAGAGAGAAGTAAGAACAGCACAGAAATAAGGAGCGAGTGTACAAGACAGCGTACAGGGCAAATGCAGACAAGAGAAAGGAAAGGAGGAGGAGGAGGAGGAGAGCAGTTCAAATGAAACCCCCCCCCCAGGAGAGACGCAAAGAAGAAGGCAGTGGAATGAAGGGGTTAAAAGGGAGAAAAGATACAGAAAGAGTGTTCAGAGAAGAGAGGAACACACTAACATTCAGCATCCTCTTTTATAAATATATGATGGGAAGCTGGAGATGGCATATCATAATAAACAGGCTTTTTATAGGATTGGTGGATTATTACAGATCCTGACTCCATGGAGATTCTTGATCATCGAACAATGGCATCAACAAGAGAATTTTCTCCATCCTTCCTACTTGCTCTCCATCAAGCATATGCTCACCCACCTACAGTGATTTCTTGCACATAAGGCCACATCCAGATGACAAGCTGTTTCGTATTACATTCACCATATGGTGACTTTAGCTGCATCTCTTACCATGTCCTAATGGAAATTGTCATGTTGGTTACTTGTAGCCTCCTTTGTGAGTTCAGTGTGCAATATTGCTAGAATGAGGATACATGTATGATGTTTCCCAAGTCAAAAATCAGGCTTTGCCTTCGAGTGGTAGGCTGGATTTTCCCTGCAAAAATTAACTTTCTGAATTAAAAGATATCAGATGAAACACATAGAATTGATAGGATTACACCTGAATCAAAAATTTAGAATCTGAGATTGGATGTGCTAATTAATTGTATCACAACTTTCAGCCTACTTTGTCCCACTATTCCAGTCATATGGAAATTATGTTAATACACCACTGTTATTCAAAATAGAAGAGGAAGAAGGTCAGAGATGGAGGACCTATAATCCTTCAGATGTTGCTAAACTACATGTCCCAGCACTCCTTTCCATTGCCCACACAAGCTGGAGCTGCCAAGATGTACAATTCCACAAAATCTGAAGAGCTAGGTATGTTATATAGCTACATAGACATTGCATTTTAATTCCGAAGAGAGGTACTTCTTTTGAGAAATTAAATGAACTAATGCACATCGTGCCACATTTATTACTGTTGAAAAAGTCACTTTTGAAATGCTATCCTATATTGCATAACTAATCTTGGCTACTATTGACTTTCACTTGGAAATCAGTTGACATCCAATTGATGATTTTGATAAACATTGGTGGTAATATAATCTTCTGACCCAAATAGATTCATTTGTGCTAAATATATATTCTGTATTGGACAGAATGACCTGTCTCCAGATGTGGTGGGTGCTCCAACACTGGAAGTTTTTAAGAAGAGATTGGACAACCATTTGTCTGAAATGATATAGGTTTTCCTGCCTAAGCAGGGGGTTGGACTAGAAGATCTCGAAGGTCCCTTCCAACTCTGTTATTCTGTTCTGTTCTGTTTCTAGAAGATTCAACAGAGTCTACTCTCAAGTGAGCAAGTGATGAGTTGCATCCTAAGTCTTTCCTTAGAGAAATACTTTTGTTTATTCTTTTTTATTGAGCGTTTTGTTGAGGAAATAAGCATCTTCTTCCTCCTGCTGCTCTGTTATCAGCCATTGTATCCTCCCAAAGTGGCCTTTATAACAAATAAGAGTGACAGATAAGTTACACTGTGCACATATTTGAGGGTAGCTCCTATTCATGGACACAGTCCAATTTATAGATTAATAATATGATTATACATCTCTCTCTCCCACTCTCTTTTATACACACACAGCGCCTGAGTTCTTAAATATTCAAATTCTCTCCCACCTGCAGAGACACAATTGCACCATTTGCTGTATATAACCACCATTTCAAGAACATTTTCCCTAGATACTATTTTGTTCCATGCACTGAACGAATCAAGTAAACTGGTTATTTTCAGATAAATGAAAAATAAAGGAAGATAAATGTGGCATATGTGTGATCTTTCTCTCTCTGTATGTGTATAGTCCTATGTACAGCTGAGTATCTTTTGAATATTGAGTTAGCTACTATTTAATTTATCACACAGAATAAAAATAATGAAAAACCTTAATATTAGAGGGCATGAAATATCAAACAGCAGCAAGCACGAGAGATAAAAACAACCTGCTGAGTTTTGGAACATTTAGACTTTATGGATGTTGTTGGCCACAGAACTCTTGCTCCATCAATTTTAGGTGTGGGAAAATTAAATCTCTGAGGAGAATTCCATGTAAACTGGAAAAATTTGAAATATTGCTATCTTATAGAATGGTGTTTTTGAATAAGCTTAATGTAGACATTGCTTTAGCAGAGAATGGAAAATCTCTTAGTATCCCTATCTCATTCACACAGAATCAAGGAACAGATTTTTCCATTCCCTGTCAAGTAACATAAGTCAATGCCTTGCCGCACTTCCCTCTTAATGTAACTGGATTTACTGAGGGAAACAGATTGAAGAACTTTTATTTCAGACCAGTCTGAACGAAATAAATGTTTCTCTCTCCAGGTTTTTCAGCTGCTGCCTTCTTTCCTGTTGCTTTTCCTCAATGAGACATTTTCCTTCTTTATTTAACTCTTTTGCTTTGGCTCTTTTTGTTTAATTCTTCCTGTTGTGATCTGCACTGGCAGTACTTTGGGGCAGCCATCTTGTCTCCCCTTCTTCTTGCCTCCTGCCAAACACTGTGGTTTGATTGACAGTTATGGTTTGATTGGCAGCTGGGTCAACCTGACGATGTTGGAGGGCCAAGAAGGGAGAGGGAAGGAAGGAAGGAGTACAGATGCTTTTAATCTACTCAGGCAGTCTGTCCTTCCACACCTGTCAGTTTGCATCCATGTGCAATTCAAGTGCTGTTATCATCCATCCAGCCTTAAATAGCTTGAGACTTGATTATATGCAGGATCAGGTAGAATCGGTTTGACAAGCACCTGCTAGCAGAGATGGCATGCTAAGAATTCTCACTTATTCAGAAATATGTCACAAGAAGGACAGAAAGTGAACACTAAAATATTTGAAAACCTTGGGTTTTCTGTAGATTTTTCAGAGATTGCAGGGGGGAATGTTTTAATTATGATATTATTTTCTAAATAATAAGGATAGGTGCTCTATTTGAATATTTCTCAATTTGTTGACTATATTGTACTTTGGTGTGTGGTTTTTTTTGTTTGTTTGTTTCTTCTGTTAATTTCGAATTATATATTTGGACTGTATAAGCTGCTCAGAGCTATGAGACTGAAGCCTTGTGCAAGCCTCAGAAAAAATAAATAAAATAAAATAGGTCTACCAGAAGGATATTCCAAGGGCCCACCGTTTTAATTTAAATTCATTTTCAAAGGCATGTAGTCCATTGTAACTGGCAGTGATTAGGGAAAACAATGGCAGTCGTAATAACATAAATTAGACAACCATAGGATGCACACAACCATTGGCAGCCCAGTTGTAGTCCTAAGATCATACCATCCAAGGTCAGTGGTCAAAGGGCAAGTTGGATGCCCATCCAAGCCTTAATAAATGTAGGCTCAACACAATCCCTGTAACTCTGAAAAACTATGAATACGCATATAAATGGAGGTGGAGGAACTTTTTGAAGAAATAAAACACTGTGTGTACCATTTTATGCTTAATTATACATGTCTAATACAGAGATCTAAACAGAATAAATTATGTTTTAGATCAGTGGTGGGTTTCACTTACCTTTGCTACCGGTTCGGGAACGGGAGCGCGCGCACACGACACTTCTGCACATGCGCAGAACCTTCTGTGCATGCGCAGAACGTCCGTGATTATGTCCGGGTGGGTGGGCGGAGCCTCCCGCTGCCGCTGCTACCGGTTCGCCTGAACCAGGGTGAACCGGTAGAAACCCACCACTGTTTTAGATTCTTAAAATCATTCCTGTACCAGAACTTCACAGGGTGAGTCTTAATGAACCATTTTCCAAAGAGAAAACAAAGAGAAAATAATTGAAGATTTGAAATTAAATAAGGCCCTTGGAATTGACTTAATGCTATTATTGCAGCTGATAATTTTTTTAAAATGGAAATGATTGTCTTCTGTTCTCTGTTTAATCCAATATTGCAATCACATCTCTGATTCTTGGCATCAACTCTTTCAGTCATGATGCCAAAGCCCCACAGAAATCATGACCACTAATTGAATAATAGCGACCAAATGCAATTTTGAATCAAGATCACAATGTTTTACAACTTGTTAAATTCAACACAAATGATATTAATTTTGATCAAGATGCATTTACAAAATAGCAGTTCCAAGTTAGAGGACCTTTAAACCGATGATCAGAATTTCACCAAAAACCTATTAGTTATTTTAATTACAGATATTTTTAAAGCTTCTACCAAGCCCAATAGCTATTATCTATTTAAACTGAGTCTTCCCCTTTTGTCCTCCAAAATGTTTACATTGGTTTGTGAGTTTCCAAAAAATTCATTTTAATACATTTTATCAAATTTTAATTAAAATACCTGTTTGGAAATATGCAAGTTCCCTTCCATGCAATCCAGGAGAGAATACTGTATATATTTATTTAAACTATTTGTATAGCTGCCCATCTTAAGCCCAATTCTGGATGGCTTATATATCTATGTTTTTAGGTGCTGTAATTCCAGGCAAGGTCACAGACTAAAAGGTGCCCTCCAAAATCCAATACAATCTCTCTGCCTCTGCTCTCAAACTCCAGCCTGCTGAATTGAAAAGGGTAGAAATGGAAAATGCCTAGCAGGCAGTACAGAAGGTCATGCCAACAATATCAAAATGTACTGGTTGGTTTCTTTTGTTTCCAGTTATGTCCTAAGTTGGGCATGGAGATAATTGGCCACATCACGAGAGCTGTATAGCTCTAGAATGTCTAATGAATGTCTATGCACAGTTTTGAGTGTGCACATTTGTTCAATAATTCTGTCAGGAGTTAAAGCATATGAATTTTGGAACAGAGCTGCTTTATGAGAATACTGACCCAAAGGTTATTGGGAGAATGCATGGGCCAGGAAGCATTTGTGCTCTGGATATTAGAGTGACCCAATCTCAGTAGAATAAATACATAGTTATTTTGAAGCTCTGGTCTCCTGCTTATTAATTGGAAGCGGAATGTAATGGAAGAACCAGTTCCAAATCTGAGAAGTATCTTGTTAAGCTTCCCTCTTGCATATTTCCTCCACCCTTGATGGCCACTGCCAATATTGGTTAGTAGAGTAACCAATTCTGGATGAATACTGGGTTAGAAGGAGCAGATTTCCCACACTTTTGATACAAATCATTGTAGAGCTGCTTTCACCATGTTGCCTCTAGATGTGTTGAGTCTACAACTCCTAGAACTCCTAACCAAGTAGCTAAAGAACTCATATTTAGGAAGAAATGGAAAATTAAAATATTGGTTCCAAGCCACAGGATGTTTTAAAAATGAGACGGAACAGATATCAGTATTTGATCTTATGGATGGTATTAGTCACCTGAATTCATGCAGAGAAACCCCACTAGCTACATTATAGATACCACTCTAGCCCACAAAAAATTAGAGCCATTTTGTTGTACTGGTTAAGATAATAAACAAGGAACTGGGAGTCTATAATTTCTAATCGGAAGCTAGCTAGCTTGAGCCAGTCAATTTCTCTCAGTCCAAGCCATCTCATACTGTTGTGAGAAAAATAGGAAGAAGGACCATTATGTAAGCCAAATATTATAGCTAAGCCATATCAAACAACATGGCCTGGGGGAAAAAAAACCAAGGACATGGAATTCTAACAAAAATTCAGCCCCATGATTTTTCACCATCTTGCTCAAATTCGATCTTCAGAAACTCTTGTGGCAAGGTTCCCGCAAAGCCGAACCTCTGCCAATCAAAATGGACAACATTGGGCTAGGTATAATACTATTAGGCAATATGTGAGGAAAGTACTGTATCATAGTGATTCCACCTCAATGAAAATGTGATGTTTTGCCTTAAAGATGCAGTTCATCTCAAACCTCCTTGAAATTCAGGAAATCCTTGTTTAGCAACTGCCTTGTTTTACAATGGTGATGAAGAAGTAGCTTTATGACCAATTCTTGCATTTACGACCTTTGCAGGTCTATACAGCAAAATTAAGTTTGTAAGCACAGTCATGGTTTCACTTAGTGATCGCTTCACTTAATTATCACTTGCTGGTCCCAGTTGTGGTCAATAACACTATAGGGCACTGCACACCAGAACAACTAGACACAAGGACAGTTTTTCCCCGAATGCCATCCCTCTGCTAAACAACTAATTCCCACAACACTGTCAAATTATTTACTAAGTGTATTACTATTATTCTTCTCATCCTTCCTAGTACCTATCTCTTCCCACTTATGACTATAACCGTGTTGCTTTACAATTTATATTGTTTTATTCTTTCCTAGTATGATTTGATTGCTTATTAGTAACTTATGACTATCACTAAGTGTTGTATCTTATGATTCTTGATGAATGTATTTTATTTTTCCTTATGTACACTGAGAGCACCAAAGACAAATTCCTTGTGTGTCCAATCACACTTGGCCAATAAAGAATTCTATTCTATTCTATTCTATTCTAAATGGGATTACCTAGACCTCTTTGTATTTCTTCATAAACCTCTGTTGCAAGAAAAAGCATTGCCAGTCTGAATTTGGAATACACTTTATATGACTGTATGAAGTGGCTATATGGTGAAAATGTCTCTGAGCATATGCAAAACATATGCTGTTAGTTTCCCCACCACACCAATTCACAATCAATGCCATCTTCAGCAACCTGCAATTGTGTCAAAAGGACAGCACACACTGTCTGATACCATGGCATGCTTACACCCTGATAGCTGAAACAATTATGCAAATCTCTGCATTTGCATGAAGATATTGTTTGCTCCATCTTGTTCCCCCTCGCCCAAAACCTGTGTTCCTGCCCATCTGGAAGTGGAAGTCGGGAATGGACTCCATATTAAATTATGTGTAACTTCATGCATCTCCTGTGCCCTTCTGGCCTTGATATCCAAATATTATCTGCAACGAGGATCTCAGTAGGATTCATGTATTTCTGCTCAGGGAGCAGTCACTGGATGGACGACAGATGGGATGAAGATGAGAAGGCATACAGAACTTACCAAATATTTCATCTGCATCTTGGAGCTTGGAGGAAGACATGATGAAGTCAATCTGTAAAGGGATCACCACACACACAGAGAAAGAGGGAGTAAATAAAAACCATAACTGAGTCTTTCAATGCACTCCAGAATATGGAGAAAGAGTGCGAAAAGTGGGCAGTTCTGCCCCAATTCAGGAAACTAAATTAAACTCTGCTTTGTTTAAAGATACATCTCCAGTAACACATTCTTGGGCATGAATACTGACAGAATGAACAACTGGAGACTTATCAGCAATTCTGCTTATCTGTCGTAATAGACCAACGCATGTAATGCCATACTAATGATTACTTCTCCTACATCTGTGAATGAAATTTGTTTCTTAACACTGAAAAATAAATAAAAAACAATTATAAAACAATTTATTGTCAAAATGTTACAGGTTTTTTTTTTTAAAGTTTGCTAAGCAGCTCTGGTTGATGCTTTATATTGGGAGAGGGCCTCAGCATAAAGGTTGTATTAGATGCATTTCACTTGTTTGTGGCTCCAATGGACAGACTGACAATAATCCTACAAAGGGGTTTATGTGTGAGGATAAGGGCACCATTTCTAGCCAGAAATTATAAAACAAAATATAGGGCTGTATTTGACCTTGAGGCTATAAACACTCCATCTCTGGGATGAACGGTGGCCTCACATGTCCCCGAAAAGAGGATACAGAAGGACATAAATGTAACAGATAATCAATAGTTTGCCCATCAGGAAGCTTCAGCCTAGAGGCTGATCATTGATAGGCACTTGCAACAGGCTGTTCTCTATTTTTAGAGTTTTTTTTCCTTTAAACTACTGTTTAAACAAAAGAAAGCTTCAAATACAGCAAGAGTGGGTAGTCTATAGTTTAAATGATGTACGTGACCTTAAATACACTTTTTTTAAATGCATACCTGCTGAAGTTTACCATCAATTTCCACCTGCCCAAGTGGTGCCTGTTTAGTAGTGTGATTTTCCACTGAATTTTCTTTATATAAATACTTAGGAATTCTTTATTATCAGTTTTAAAGGATTAATATGTATCAGGGGTGGGTTCTAACTTACCTCGCTGCCGGTTCGCTTCCTCACGCACCGTGTGGGTGCACGTGCACTTTGCGCGCGTGGGCGCACATGCGCAGTGCTAAAAACCAAGCTTCTGCGCATGCGCAGAAGCAAAAAACAAGATAGCAGCGCCTATGGTGCCGCCGAGAGAGCTGGTTCGGGGGCGTGTCCAGCTGGCCATCGCTGTCAGTTCAGCGAGTGGGGGGAAATTCCCGCTACCGGTTCTATAGAGCCGGTCCGAACCAGCAGGAACCCACCTCTGATATGTATGTACAGTGTGTGTGTGTGTGTGTGTGTGTGTGTGTGTGTGTTTGTGTGTGTAAAAGAGAGAGGGGGGGAGGGAGAGAGAGAGTCTCTATTATATGCTTTATTTATTAAAGTTTGGACAGACTAGAGTTACTTATTTTACAATATTTCTAGTCTACATTTCCATTGTAAAAAAATTCCTTATTTATAATGAAGTGGCGTTACTGTACAATACTAAAAAAAACCTTAGTGACTAGGAAAAGATTAACATTAAAAGTTTTTTTTAAGTTTCCTGAAAGCTCTAGCACTGAACCAAACTTAGAAACCAGTAGGAAATAATTCCTGAGTACAGGTTTCATAGAAATCTTTGTGCGGTACCGCCATACTGAAAACATAAAATGTAAATAACAATGAGGAACTCTTACTAAATCAGCTTAGTAACTTGGATAGGGTAAAAGCAACAGCAGTGTGAGATAAAAAGTCAAAGGGAAACCAGCCAAGTGTTTGTATCGTTAGAATTAAACCATACAAAAATCAAAAAGCTCTCTAGCCATTCTGAAAATGCCTTGATTTAGGCATCTAAATAAGTCAGCCCTTCATTTCTCACCCATCCCCCCCTCGCCCGTCCCACCAACCCCCCACTGCATATGCTGCATCTATGTGGACTGGGGATTGGAGGGCAAAGGAAGGCAAATAGGACTGGAAGGAATGTATTAATAAAGAAGACGGAACGTACCAATCTTAAAGCTGTGAAATTCTTATTGATTCCTTTCTTGTATGGGGGGTGGGGGTGGAAATTCATTTTGTACTGTACGTGCATTTAGTCCTTGCATGACACTGTGGCTTGATAGGCCTCTCCACTCCATCAAAGAACAGTTAACGTCAGCCAAGCTACCCTGCTGGCCAATTTTCCATATCTAACCCCACCCCTCTCTCTGACATAAAAGCTTTGTGCGTTTCCTTAGCCTGATGGGAAAGCTGGAGATCAAATGAATATAGAGGAGGAGGGATCCCACATGTCTGGGCTGCATGTCAGCCACTGCTTAGGCCTGCCTGTTGGAGAAACAAGATGAAATCTTCTGGGCAGGAAAGAATGGGCAGGAGGTGGGAAGAAGATGGAAAGCAGACAAACCGAGGAAATGGGGATATCGTCATAAGGCATCCAAAAAGCCTTACTAGCTTTGTCAGAGCCAGGAAAGAAAAAGACTGAAGTCTACCTGGCATTCCCAAGTGCATCCTTTCAAAGAGGAATCACTTTTGGATCTCAGCGATTGTCTCAAAATGGAGTAAGAGATGCTCTCTTTTAAGTACTTGCTCCGTTGTATACTCATATTTATGTTTACTGCAGTTGCCAGTAAAATTTTGTGCTTGTGTGTATGAGAGAGAGAAAGAAATGGTGTAGAACAGCTTTCTCTGCGGAGAACTTTCCTATAGATTATAGAACATTGTTAAGTTGTAATTCGGACAAGTGGAGATCCCTATAGAGAACTGTATATGTGCATGGCATATTGCCCCGTTTCTGGAAATGGTCTGTTGTTATCTCCTACACAACTGGGGCTTCGCCCAGACACTCTTGCTACCAAATGTATCCACCACCAAGTCCATTTCAGCATGAGTTGGAAACGGGATGGCCTGGTGGTGTTTCCCCCCTCCCTTCCCCCCCCCTAATCTCCTGCCTTCAGTGCTTTCAAAACTCCCAGGTACCTGGCATCACTAGAGAGGGAGAGAAGCAAGAAGAAAAGACAAACAGGGAAGGGAATGCTTGGCATTTGTAGCAAAATAAAGAGAGGAAGTTCAGAAAAAGGAAGAAAATTCGGTAAAAGGAAATGTAGGACGAACCCCTCCTTTAGAAAGCTTGCCAGAAAAGACATAAATAGGCCAGCAGCACACACAAGTCATAGCTTTACACTCCCTCTTCCCTCCTTCATGCATAGCAGCATCAAACCCATCAGCTTAGTCCCTGTCTTCTTTGCAAAAGAGTCCAAGATGCTGTCCAAGAAACAGCTCAGCTTCTGTGGAGCCTTTCTGCTCCTGAGTTCACAACAGCCTTGCAGAGCAGATTGAGAGGATGAAGCAAATGTCAAAAAGCCACTCTGGACTTCCAAACCAGGTTCTCTCCCCCACCCCAATCCACATGGAGCACTGCAGTCACTGCACCATCTCTTTCCCAATTCATGGTGACGGGGCGGTGATGGTGGGGGGAGAGAATTAACTGGATGTTCAAAATCTCTACCTGGATTGGTGAAAGGCAATAGGATAATAGAGAAGAGATGGAATTCCACCCACCAACCTGTGGTTTGGAAGCACAGCTGGGGGTTTCATTTAGTAAGCAATGCAAAACAAAACAAGTTTATTAAGGAGTGGGAAAGTACTCTGTTGAACTTTTGGTGGGCTTCCTGCTGATTAAGCCCCCTATAATGCAGTCATCCCCTGCAGTTGAAGACAGTCCATTAAAGCTGAGCAGAGAAAGAAAACTGAGACTGTGTGAAAGAGAAATAAGTTGTTCGTGTTCAAAATATTGTCTGCATTTCAACAGAAGTTTATTTTCCACAAGATAGCAAATATAACTGGGTTACTAAAATTGACAAGAGACTTTATCGTAAGAATGACTGGTAGAATGCCAAATCATAACCCACCAGTCTGCAAAGGGCGGAGACTTTCAAATTTAGCAAAGTACTGGCCTGTCCTCTACCTTATCTTTACTCCATAATAAGAAATGAACCCTGATTTTTATCCATTTGTTGATTTGCTTTGAAATCTCCTCCAGTAGATCAATTTCCTTCTCTTTTCCTATCAGACTTCTAGGAATCTCTGAAATTCTCCTTTCTAGGTGGGATCAGAAAGAAACATGGGGTGGGAAGAAACCTTTAACAGAAGACCACAAATAAACACAAGGCAACAGCTTAGCTTCAACACAAGAAAACCAAAACACGAGGATGACTGGAATAGTTGACTGGAGGAAACATCACCTTTGAAGCTAAAGGCCCAAATGTAATTCATTGGTGATATTGTGCTCCTTCTCTCTTCTTTATCCTCAGGCCTTTTCTCAGCTACAAAAGTGTCTGAAATTTATTGTAGCACTGACACTAACATATAAACACAAGAGGGAATGGGTGGGAAACACAGAAATGTAGCTTACCTGAGGCACCAAGACATCTTCAAAAACCTAGAGATCTAAGGATCTCATGACTGCAGTTTCCGAGTTTTTCTCTCTTCTCCCCATCATCTCTCTGAATCCTCCGCCAGTTCTGCTTGTTATCGTGTTCCTGCAGTGTCTGCATCCAAAATCAAAACCATCAAGCACGAGAAGAGTAAAGCAAGAGAGGAGAGGAGCAAAACATCCAGATCCGGGCTGTTTTCCTCTGTGGAGGTGGAGCCTGCAGCTTTGCGGTGCTGATTTAAAAAGGGGAAGGGGGGGGGAAACAACCCAAACCAAAAAAGGAAAAACAACAAAATAAAATAAAATCAATTAACCTCTAAAATAATCAAACTGGGGCTATGGGTGGTTTCAGGGTATTGGAGGCGGAGATTAATTGAAAGCTGGAAGCAGATTAACCGGGAGACTGAAGCAGGAAGAAGACACAAGTGCGGTGTTGCTTTTCTGAAATCCTTGAAGCTTTTGGCTAGGACAGCCTGCCTGCCTGGCTTCTCTACTTCCCAGGAGGCCTGGGTCTGATCTGATGGTATCAGGCATCCCTCCAGGCAGGCGGCCGGAAAGGGTAATGAGCAAACAGATCGGTATGGATGTGGAAGGGGCGGAGAGGAGAAGGTGGGATAAGTGGCAGAAGGAGGCTGCAAAATCTGCAATTCTTGATGGATCCCAGAGGTCCCCCTCCCCTAAGGTAAAGTCTTGACTAAGAGAAACACAAGTGGCATGGAAATTTTTGCCAGCTTTCAAGTTCTGCAGAATTATTTGTCAGGTAACATTTTTGCAGAGAAGCAGGATTTGCTTAGCTACTGATATCAATTTATTTTCTTCTTCACAGAATCTCAGCATCACTGTTTTTATATATCATAAACAGATGAGCTGGAGAGTCAGGCTAGTTTACACCAGGACTTTTCGTCACCTGATAATTACATCATCATGTGACGACCTTCCCTTGTGAATGGTCTTCAGGTTTTGAATATCATAGAATCTGTGCGTAAACACATCATTTACAGCGAGTTCCCATGTTCAGATACTGTTAAATGCCCAGTAGTTGCAGGTAGAGAACAAATGCCCAGTGTATTTGTCTGAAATGGTATAGGGTTTCCTGAGCAATGGGGCAGCAGGTTTCCTGAGCAGGGGGTTTCCCGAGCAAGGTCCCATCCAACTCTATTATTCTGTTATTCTGTATGCATGAATGAAATAGACTCCCTGGTTTCCAGTTCTGTTGTTCAT
Source organism: Thermophis baileyi (assembly GCA_003457575.1). Lineage (NCBI taxonomy): Eukaryota > Metazoa > Chordata > Lepidosauria > Squamata > Dipsadidae > Thermophis > Thermophis baileyi. The sequence goes on along the minus strand of QLTV01002534.1, from coordinate 2,766,061 downwards.
ATTATAAGGAGAGGATAAATGTTTGAAATATGCCTTATCTCCTAATATTCTGCTGAATATTCTTCACCAACTCACATCTAATGAATGACCCTGAGCTGCTATTTAGTGAGGTCCTGAGGCTATTATCACTTAGAATTTCCAGGGAACTCGAGGCCCTCTATCTGTTACTAAACTACACCTCCCAAAATTCCTCACCTATTTATGGCCAGTGTTATTGGAAATTCAAGAACATCTGTAGTGTCATAGTTTCTTTTCCCTATTATAGTTGATATCCACTTGATATGCACTAGTTTTGGAAAGTAACCCCATAATAAATCCATGGCCCAATCTCTACAGTAGCCTTCTCCAACTTGGTACTTCCAGAATTATGAGAACTATATGCTCCAAAATTCCCAGGCAGCCTATTCATCACGACTATTAGGAATTCTATAAATTTCAAAATTAGTTCTGGAGGGAACTAAGTTAGATAATATTACCTTAGTAACTCTGGACCATAACAGCCATTATATACTTTTTATATGACATTAAACTGGGATTGGCTATATGTTGCAAAGTTTATACCAATTCCTGCTCAGTTCTCATAAACAACCTATTTATTCTTATAAAATGGAGCAGAGATCTATGCAGTCTCCCATCCTGGGAAGAAGGAAGGATTTTAGTTTAATATACAATAGATCATGTTACCAGGTATTTAAAAAGTATGTAAGTTTAGTTGAATAAATCATGGTTGTATATTCTAAAAGTCTATTCTGTCATTAGTAAAGCCAACATTTTGATTGTTAAGGGTAGTTTTAATTCCAGTTGTGTGTAGTCCATGTGTGTCAATTTAGTGGCCTTTAGAAAAACTGCTAAGACCCAGCTTTGTCCTCAGCAATTAGGGTCTAATAGAGTGGAGTCCCCTTTAGTTGTTTAATTATTGGGTTACCATTTTATATATAAGGGAAATGTTGTTTTTTAAATGATGGTGTTTGTAGGGATTCTCAGTCTTCCAGGTCATGGTTGTCCCAAAGGTGCTTTTTCAGGAGGCAACTGGACTTTCTTGTTTTTTCTTTGAAGACGTTTCATTTCTCATCCAAGAAGCTTCTTCAGCTCTGACAAGATAGTGGGGAATGGAGACCCTGAGGACACAGATAAACCTCCAAGTGCTTCAACAATCCTCTAAAAGGATGGAAATGACCAGCTGTCTGCAAGGAATATAAATCCTTCCATTCCCCACTATCCTGTCAGAGCTAAAGAAGCTTCTTGGATGAGAAGTGAAACGTCTTCAAAGAAAAAACAAGAAAGTCCACCTCCTGAAAAAGCACCTTTGGGACAAATGGTGTTCTTTTGGTTGAAATTTATTTTTATTGTATGCTGTATTATATGTTGCATAAGTCATACTGCTTAACTGGCTGGGTCTTAGGCAGCATATAAATTTAAAAAACAACAGCAATTTACATCTCTCAATTAAAATAGGGCACACTGCTTGGATCCACACATACTCTATGGCCCATTCATTATGACTCCTAAGTTCTTGGGAAGAACTCAGTGTATATAAAGGCCAACATCAGCTAAAGAATTAGCTGTGGTTACACATTTTTGTGAATAAAAATAAGAATAGGATTTGAGCACCTAACATGTGGAATAAATGTGTGGAATAAATAAATATATGCACAAATGTACTTCAAATTCTCAGTAAAGTAACACTGGATTGACACGAACAAAATTGCTCTTGTTTTGTTTTGCATTTAAATTCGGTTCAACCTCTGTTTGGCATCTCTAAACAATTAGGTATGAATCTAAGCAATTCAGAAATAAAACTACATATGATAGTCCTTTAGATTAACAAATCTCGTAAAATTCCTTCTCTGTAGGAAAATTACTCCCTCAGTTTATCCTCTCCTGGAATCATTTCCTCCCTTTCCCACCTCAATTGAAAGAGATAGTGATATAAACTTCTCCAGCCAGGTGTTTAACTCATCTTTCCAAATCCATGTTATAAGAATTGTCTCATAGGGATAAAAAATGGGTTATTTTGAGATGACAGCCGGATTTGTTCAGAAGAAGTAAAGAACTTGGTGCTGAATGGACAGCTCCAGAAATTTTATTCGGCTAACTTGGTTGAATTTATAAAATAGGATTAAAAAGAGGGAAAGCATTCTTAGATGCTAAATCTTATTGAGTGTAAGAAAACAGATTAAAGCTTCTCCAAAAGGTAGTTGCCCAGCCACTCTTAGTTAATGTATGTAATTTAAAAACAATGCATTGTTTTTGTTTAACGGAATTATCTTTTAATACAGCTGGGCCATAGCTTATGGCATAAACAGTGCAACTGGGTGGTAGAATTGATGGGGGGGGGGCAGAGATTATGTAGCCAAAATCATACCTTTTGTGCCTTCCCCCTGGAATGAATGATTAAAAGCTTGGACTTTTTTTGTGTACTTTTACATTTGGGAAGATTAGTTGACCAAAGGTTGCTTTAATATTTACAGATGTTGCCTATTTCAGCCCTTATGAAGCCTGTTCCCAAAATGAATTATAGCCCTGACTTTTAAAATAGATGCAGACCTCAGGCCAACAGAAGTTGAACTTCTTAGTAATATATAGTCATTTTATTACATAGTAGAATACAGCCATTTCATTTTAAAAAAATTGTATGGTGAGTGCTAACAGATCAAAAGTATTCATTTTTTAAGTCATACTGTATATCAGAGTTTTATAGTTTTATGAAACTATACCTCTTGCAAATATTTTTAATGACACTGAAATGTAGAGATAATTAATATTAAAAAGACATTGCACATTACATATATGGTCATAAATAGGATTCGAATTGGATATCAATAACAAGGTCTTTTCTATGTATATTCAAATCTGTATCCACTCCATTATAACTGGATATCCAAATAGATAAGATCATTTGATAATGCAATAAGCCTATATCTTCTAGGATAGCTAATCATAGCATACAGAGAAGCACTGTTGCTCACAGATAAATAGCTCTAGATAAACAAACAGTAGCACTGAAGCAATAAAATCCAACTCCCTGCTCATTTAGAAAGTAATTTTAAAAAACTGCTGATAAATGTCTAGCCAATCAGATATGTGTGTATCATAAATCAAGATTTCCCAGCCTTTGTGTGGCAATGTGCATTTTTGGAGTTTTGAAGGCATGTTGTGATTAATTTCATTAAATCAGTATTTCTCAACCTTGACAGTTTTAAGATGGGTGGACTTCAGCTTCCAGAACTCTCCTGCCCATGTTAAATGGTTGCCACTAAACGGTTGCCATGTTGCATGTGGTCAGTCATAAAACACTTTATGTACTATAAGGGGAATAAAGCACAGAGCTACACTTAAGTTTTTAAGATTGCCTGTATGGCCTACTTGAGACCCAGAGGTATTGTTGTAATTACAGACTATGCTTGAGGCTAATACTTTGCTGTATAGTAAAGTATTTCCTATTCATTTAAGAAATAGTAATCTTTTTTCAAAAAGGAATGTCAGCTGGTGAAGACCAGGAGGTGCATTTTTTCTGCTATAGCACAGGTTCTTCCACCTTTCCTCCTAAAAACCTGGCTATGTGCCTTAGCATGGGATCCTGAGTGTCTGAGGGCTCTGTTTCCTGATTATATATAGTTTATAATACCTCATGTTATTTGCTTTTCATTTCATTTCTTTTCTTTGTTGTTTTTATGATTGTTCGTCACCCAGAGTCACTGATTTGAGTTGAGCAACTATATGAATTGAATGAATGAATAAGATTGTTTAATAAATTTACCTTTCTATCACAGTTAACATTTTTGTTTAGCAGAAACTTTGGGCTACCCTTAAGGATTTGGGGATCATGTGGCCTGCAGTATCAAGCTGTGCACCATGATACAAATTGTTTAAATCAGTTTGATTTTGATGTAATTCTTCCATATCTGTTCAGTGCCCGTTTGTTCTTTTCTCAGATGTGCCTTTTCTTTGTTTACCTTTAGAGGTGTTGATTAGGGTAATTTTCCAAAGTTGCTATTGGGATTTGAAGCTGTTTGAGAAGATGGAGATTAATTCAACTGAGATAGGACATTCCAGCCATTTGTTGGGAATGCAATAACTCTAAATGCCTACCTTGATCAGGGAGGCTAGCTTAAATGACCACCCAACTCCTTCCCTAATCCTACAGTAGTGGTTGTAGTCCCCTTATTCCATGACTATTTTACCTTAGGCGTGGCTTCCCTTATTTCCAGGAATAGCATAGCTAAAATGCAATGTCCCAAAGATGTTTTTTTAAAAAGGCAACTGGACTTTGTTTTTTCTTTGAATACATTTTGCTTCTCAACCAAGAAGCTTCTTCAGTTCTGACTGAAGACATTTAAAATGGAATGGGAGAAGAGGTTAAATTATGTTCAGTTTGTTTGGAATCATGCTTTGGAAAGCATCCATAGTGCATCAATAGCTGTTGCTTTAACAATACTGCACGTAGACAAATTCTAAATATATTCCTGCAGCTGACCAAACTTTCTGAGAATTTGTTTGTGCAGTGTGTGAAATATAGGTTTTTTCATTAGCTCCTGAATTTCTCAGGATAAGTTAGCCCACATCTCGAACTCTCATCTTCCTCAGCCAATATGGATGTGCTGTTAGAGATGATGGTAACATAGTTACTAGATCTATTTATGTACTGTTTTTCCACTTCAAGAAAAGATATTTCAAATTATGTCAAATTTACATCTTCAGAAAAGAAATTCATAGAAAGAGTAGTGGAAGCTTGTAACCAACTTTCAGTGGAGGTAGTTGGTCAGTCATCAGTAACTGACTGAAACGTGCTTGGGATAAACCCTTGCCCATCACCTGACAGAAATTAAAAAATAAGATAAAATAAAAAAATAAAGATAATGAATAAATAAATTAAAAAAACTCAAAGGGCAGACGTGATGGACCACTAGGTCTTTTTCTGCTGTCAGTTTTCTATATTTCTAAGGAACAGATTCTTCTCCTAGTTTCTTTAGCAAGATATGATGAAAAAAGACGGATAGGCTTACAAGAATTTAATCAACTGAACTAGTTGAGCTTCAGAAAGGTTCTCCACCTTTGGAGAGACAAGCCAATCAGGAGATTGTGTTTATTAAAAGGGGCCTATATTCTGATTCACAGTAAAGCAGGGCTACATGTCCATAATCCAAATACTGTAGTATCTCACGAATGAAGGCAAATATACATGTCCCAGGATAATGTGAGGTCAAATTTGGGTCAGTCCTGGTGACTGATCCAAATTCGATCTCACTGTAATATCTATTTCTCTATATTGAAGGGGGAAAAAAAAAGAAATAAAATTGGGGAATTATCATTCTGCAATTGGTGGTGAAAATCCTTTTAAGTCCTGCAGTATCCTGCACCCAAGGTCCTAGCTTTCAAAATGTACCAGATATGAAATTTGACTGGCAAATGCGTTTCTAAAAATCAGGACTCATTAACACAAGATGCTTCAGTGGCATTCTTTCCCCGAACTAATGTAATTAGTGAAGCCATCAAGACTGCACTATTAAAGTGGGAACACATTATTAGGCGTTCATTGAGTTTTATTTTTTTAATATACATGCTTGGATTCAAAGAGGTGGTGCTATTAATCAACAGCCTGGTACAGCAAGTCTCTGGTACTAAATTACCGACTAAATCACAATTGATTTGAGTCTGTAGCATTCCCAATGACTAGTATGACTAATGACAAAGAATTATAGGAACTGTAGTCTAGATTTCAATGAGCATCACACTCCTAATTTAGCAAGTGGCTTGCTTACATACAGAATTATCTATTTACCCTAAGAAAGAAATATGCGCACGCGCGCGCACACACACACACACACACAATTTATGTAGAATTCTGTATGGGTCAACAGACTTGTCTTCTATTTGTCTTCATACGATGGATCTTCCTTTATTTTTAGCAACTCATCTCCCACAATCATCTAAATTGTTCATTTACAGGTAGTTCTTGACTTGCAGCTGCAATTGGCACCAGAATTTTTGTTACTAAGCAAAGTGACGGATAAATGAGTTGCACTTGATTTTATGACCTTTTTTCCCATATTGAGTTAAGTGAGTCACACAAACACTAAGTGAATCAGGCTTCCACCATTTTGACTGCTTGTTGGAGCTAGTTGTGAAGGTCGCAAATGGTGATCATGTGACCCCTGGACATTGAAGCCTTAGTATATACATGCTGTTTGCTAAGCAACTGAATTTTGATCAGATGACTGTGGAGATGCTACAACAATAAGTGCGAGGATTGATTGTAAGTCACTTTTTTCAGTGCTATTTTAACTTCCAACAGTTGCTAAATGAATGGTTATAAGTCAAGGACTACCTGTATCATTTATCTCAGGAGAATGAATCACATATAGCTGTAGTTTAAATATTATTATCACTACAAGAAAAGCTGCAAGTGAATGTTACAATTTGGCAACATTCCTGCCAGGTAACCATGTCCATTCCAGAGTGCTCCATTCCATTCTTACTCATGTAAGTTTTTGTAGCCCAATAAGGATGGAGCACAGCCCCATCCTTATTGGGCTGTTTCCTCACACCCATCTAACAACATGCTTCTTCTAAAATGACTGATTCCTCATCTTGTTTGTCGACCGCCATTTCACTACACAGCCATTAGCAACAGTACCAGAGTTTGCTATTAGAAGGGCAGATTGATTAGCTTTTATTAATATACACATTAGACTAAGTGTAGCCTTCAGGTCTTCCAATATCAAGCCAAACACTTTGTTTTTAATGGTGAATCAGTCAAGTCTTGGAAATATACATTTGCAATACTACTTTAAAGGAGAATATTTGTAGCTCAGGGTTGAAGTGAGGGATCCTTGGTGCCCTCTGAACTTCGTTGTTCACTTGCAGATGTTTCATTACCCAAACTAGGTAACATCACCAATGCTACCCTGTTTCCCCCAAAATAAGACATCCCCTAATAAGCCCAATCGGGCTTTTTAGTGCATGGCAATAAGGCCAAGCACTTATTTCAGGGTTCAAAAAAATATATGACAGGGTCTTATTTTCGGGAAAACATGGTAGTGACTAGCAAGGAAACAATCAAGCACAGAGAGCACCAAGGACCCTTCAAATACTATTTTGCATGGCAACAGCCTAGAAACACAAATGGCAAACTGCATTTTCCCAGGCAAATCTATAGTTAAACCCAAATTAATTTAAAGGGAGACAGTTTGGTGAAGTGGTGGAGGTACTGGCGTAGAATTCAGGAGATTGTGAGTGCCAATTCTGCTTTAGGCATGAAAGCCAGCTGGATGACCTTGGGCCAGACTCTCTCTCTCTCTCTCAGCCCAACCCACCTCAAAGGTTGTGGGGAAAAAGAGGAGGAAGGAGTATTATGCACATTCTCCACTTTGAGTTATTTATAAAGTAATAAAGGCAGGGTTAAAAATCTAATACATTTCATGCTTGTTTACACCTTTTACCTCCAATTTTAGTAAACTTGTTCTTTTTACTGTGGCTTTCTGATGTGGTGCTTTTCTATTTGAAGGCATGCTTTCTGAGTCCCAACCAAACATTTTCAATCCCAGTGATGTTGAGTGGCCTCTCCATGAATACATCAAGGCAAAATTTAAAATAGTTAAGTGAATCACACAGCTCAACTCTGAATTGAATATACCCTCCCTTTCCCCCCCTTTTTTTGGGGGGGGGGACTTCACTTGCTCTTAGATTGTCCTATTGCACAAGATGGACAATTTCTGGCCCATGAAGTTACATGTAGCCTTGCATCTTTTTTATTTGCACTTCCTGGAGCCCCCTTCAATTGACAAATTTCTGTAGCAAATTGTTGAATTACAGTATTTATTTATTGCATTTAAAAAGGTAAATAGCTATTTGTGAAATCTCCGATAGGCTTAAAAAAGCTGTTTTGCTTTTAAAGCAACAATAAGCTTATTCCCAATTTCCCTATGGGGGTGAACATTACAATCCCACTTCATCCAGAAACATCACTGTATCACTGCTGTGTCCCAACAGTGATTCTCAGATGCAGAACTATTTTTTAAAGGAAGTGCAACTTCCCTCCCTAAGCTGCTCCTACTTTCATTTGACTCTTATAACATTAATCTGCCTTGATATTTTCATAACTCATTTCTTCTGCAATCCAAAAGTAAGGCCTATAAAAGGCATTAATGGAATTTAATGGAACTTATACAATCCCATCTTGAAATCATGTTAATATCTCTCTGTGTATGAATTTCTGGAGTAGTTATCCATTTGTATGCATACACCGCAGACACCATAAAAATGCTTTCCACGCCACCTTTCCATACCTGGCTATCTTGTTGGGTGATGGATTAAATAGTTTTTGTTCAAGAAACAGAGAGAAGAAAAAAGGCCAACATCACGATGAAAAGAGGATTTTATATCTGAATCCTCATTAATGGGTTACATCCTATCCACCTATCTATACAAAAATTTCCTCTTGCTCTTCTATAAGGACTCTCTTGAAGAACATTTTTAGCTACATCAGCCAAGTGCATTCATGCAAGTTCCTCCCCTGCAATGTTTGAAAAACTGAACAGGGTTGGAAACAAAATCTTGCTATTTATATGACCAGATGGTAGGACAATTGGAATACAAAACCAGGAACAATACGTACGTACATACATACATACATATATATATTATATACATATACATTTATACTTGTGAGATTAAATTTAAGATGTTTTCTTTTAAATCTGATCTGCTTTTCAGAAGATTACAGTTCCCTGTCCACCTTTCATCCAGTTAGAGCATTTTGTATAACTCTTATACTATCTTGCTGGATGCAGATCTACTTAATCTGCTGTAATTCAGTATGGAGATGAAGGAGAGTCTTTTCGAGCTACTTTCCATGGTTTTCATTTTGTATGTATGGGAATTCCCATGTTATTAGGAGAATGGCACAATTTCTCCTGTTGTGGCTATTTCTGCAACTTCTTCCATCTGTATGCATAAAGAGAACATAGTATAGGACGTGTTATTTTGAATGACATCACTCAATCATACACATGTAAGTTCCTACCGAACCTGGATCCTTCAAGCGTCAGACAACCAACTCCATTATCACCCCAGCAGTTGATGGAAAATGTGCTGCAACAAATATAACACATAAAGGGGACTGAGGCTGTAAATTGGCTGAACTAGACTTGCAGTAAACTTTTGAGCAATTCACAGAGCACTAAAATGCATACTCCCCACGTTATATGTGCATGAACATACAGTATGATGCCTTTAGCTTTAAGAGCAGTGAGCTTTAGGATAGATATGTGAGAACATTTACAATGTGATCCTTTCTATGTAGAGGAGATAGGAAAGGGCCCTTTCCCAAATCCTTTGATTCCCCACTTCTAGGATAAAAACTAGGACATCTCAGTTTTTAATTTTTGATTAATGAATCCAAAATATTTGCCATGCTGAAGTTCCTTGTTCATAAACCATGGCATGTGGATAGAATACCCATTCCATATATAAATTAAACTTTGGAAAATAACCCACCAAATTGTCACTGTTTGACCAATGTGAGTATATAAACAGATCACAGAAATATGCAAAGATTAACCTAACTCTGGGAAGTGATCTTCTTGAATACTCATCTTACATGTGAACAGTTTTCACACATCAAACCTTTGAATTCCAAATTATGAAGGATAAAATGAATGATTTTTATCACAAATAAACTACACGTCCTCATTATGGGATCTGGAAATTTCTAGGTGAATCCTGGAGAAATAAGTGAAAGAAGTCATCATCCTTCAAAAATAAACCAACTTCTGTATAATGCTGACCCTGATATTCAATCTCTTTCATCACCAGTATCTTTTTTTCCACAGCAGTATTAATCCAACACACCTCTCTGAAATTATAGGAAGGAAATACCCTGGGATTTTCTTCCCCACAGTGAAAAGTGCATGAGCACATGAGGACCAGAACATGACAATTCTAAAGGAAACCATCTAGACTTTTCCTGACAGAATACTATTTTAAAATAATTAATTCCAAATTTTTGAAGTGGCATAGCTCAGTTCTTTTTGACAAAAAGTTACTTTTCCAGCAACTTTAAAAAAATATACTTCTACTGCCACTTCTCATAGAAGATATTAAATAAATAACTGAGGGCAGTTAACAACGCCATTAAAAATACTGTCAAAAGACTTAATATTACCAGAATGAGCCTGGTATCGTCCAATAGGTGGTGCTGTGATTGGATGAGAGAAATTGCATGATTTGAAACACCCCCCCCCCCTTTTACATTATATACTTTAAAACAACAAGATAAAACAATCTAGAACAGTTGTTTCTGGAAGTTTTGCCAACCTGTATCTTCTGGGTGTCCTGAATTACAACGCTCACCTGCTGGCTTGGAACCATATGAATTATAACTTCACCCATGGAGAACACCAGCAAGGGAAGGAACTTCCATGTTTTTCAACTCTCACGAACTTACTTTATATGCAAAATCTTATACGGGGACTTGATTATGGGTGCATGTTTAAAAAGTATTTAAATAATACAACATTCAACTAAAATCCAGGCACAAGAATAAGTCTAAGTAACTAACAAGAAAGATTCTGTCTAAGAAAGTAACAAGGATAGACATGTCTGGTTTCACACATCATGTACACTATAGTATGTTTACTGTAGTTTATTGGCTAACCTTCAATTGTGCTGGATTTGCACATGGTAAATGTCCAACAAACTACAGTATGGCTTGGTATGTTGTATGAACCAAGTCCATTAATAGAGAAAACATTTTTGGAGATCCTTCTTGAGTTTCAGCATGCTATACTTCACAACAAGTCTTGTTTTTTCCTTACTCTCTTTAATATTATCCCTGCATAAAACACTGGCCATTACTCCCAGTTACATAGATCCTTCACACTAACATTGAGTAGCTTATAAATTGACCATGAAACTGATGGAATACAGAAGAGTTCAAGACTTGTGGTGCTTGTAAGGACTTGCTATTCCGTGGAAATGTTATTTTGCAATCTCTTTTCTGTGGTGTAATATTTGATTCTGAATGAATAGCTTTTTGGAATATTGCTTCCTAGCTCATGATTCATAAGCATGCAGGAACATAGAATAACAACTATAGCATTCCACTTTGCTTCATTAAATAGAGGGAAAGGGGTAGGGAGGCAAAAAAAGTTGGAAGTTCTGTGGCACCTTGGACAGCTTTTGTAACCCACCACCAGCATCTGATGTAACTCAAAACTGCTGCGGCATAAGATCTCCCAGGTAGCTAAGGTGTTGTAGCATTTTGGACCTTCCTGTAGTTACTGTCTGCACTAACTGTTCCTTCAGCAAAGAAATGTGTTGACAGGGTAACATATGTGCAACACATGACATTGTTGTCACTGCCAGGGAGAGCAGTATGCCAACAAGAGAGATGAACTCTAAATCCCAGCACTAAATGGATCTGTGCAGTGGTCCTCAGACCTGATGTAATGAATGAAAACAAAACGCAATAACCCTTACCATTAAATTAAAAAGACAAGATTCATTGTACACTTTGCTTTTGACCACCAGGGCTTTGTTTTCATGTTTTGCTCCTAATTAGTTCCAGATTCCAACTTCCCCAGCAAACCCTGATGCTGACAGTGGTGAGATGGATCCAGCACAAACTGGTGGCCTTTGGAGATGCAAATACAGAATGGCAGTTCCATGTTTTCCTAAAGTTTCTGGCTTCATTTTCTGGCTACAGCTGCCTTGATATATTTGCTCTCAGCAATTACGTCTGAACCCTCAAGTCCTTTGGGAGAGTCCAGTTTGTTAGTCTCCAGAATGTAGATTCCCAGGAATCTTCCAAAATAATATGAATAAAATGTAATGAGGAAAAGAAAAACAGGCTGATACTTCTTCCCTGATGTAAAAGTCAATCATGATGTCTTTTCAGTTGCCAGCAGGGATGTCTCAAAGATGGCCAGCAAAACCTCCTGCTGGCTCACTTGTTAGAAAACAGATACAGTTCCCACCACAAAACATAGAGAACAATGGATTCCAAGTTGTCCAAAGGATGGAAAATTAAAGATCTTCCCATCTCAAAGCTAGACAAATGTCCCACCCTCCACCCCACCCAGCTCATAAGATCAAGATTCAGGAAGCAAAATGAAAACCGCTGGTCTTATTTGTCACCAGCAGAGTCTTTCTATGTTCTAGTTGCCTGCACAACTGAAGAGCCAACAAGTCAATGTATAGACATGGGGCATCAGTCCCAATCCATAAAGATTCTCATCAGGCAGATGGGACAGAAGACATACATCACTGGACACAGATGACCACCTTCCCTCCCTCCATGATCTGTTTCTCCAGTTGACACAAGACACACACCGGACACAGAAACTGACAATGATTCATCACCATCAAGAGGTGGGTTGTGTCTCTGCAGTCCATCTAGAATTTCACCACCCCACCTGGTCTTTCACAGCCTCATACTCAACAGATGGCAAGGTCATCTACTACTTTTGCTGCAGTAGTTCTTCTGACAGTGCTGGGCTTTACAGTATTTCCCCTGCAGTAAAATAAAGGGAACGAGGCACAGGATGAGGAAGAATAAAGACTGGGCATGGGTGGAAGAAAATTCTAAAGATGTCCCTTGCGAATAATAGTAATAATAGTTAATAATAAGATGAATTAATTTCTCTGGTTGGCTTATATGTTTTTCTGCTCTCTCTCTCTCTCTCTCTCTCTCTTTAAGTCGTGTTGGAATTTTTCAAAGTCTGCAGCTTCGCCTCCAGTTCAGAGATCTGAAAAACACATAACAGAAAGGGATAAAGAGAAATTCTCCAGGCAGAGTAAGGAGCGTTTGGGATGGGGAAGAGGTAGGTGGACTTAGGAAAGAAATGCAGATAATGTGACTGGAGACACCAATGGTCTGGCTGGCTCAGATTGACAGATAACAATAAGAAATGGCTAAAGGAAAAAATGGTGAGAAAAAATAATTAAGGGCAGTGAAGGACAGTAAGGATAATGCTAAAATGTATATGAATACAAATTAGGAGACCTTGTTTACTGCAGATTTCAAATGGCTTAGGTCTGTAATCTCTTTTCATGTCATTTTCATTCCCTGTTGCATTGCTATACATCAAGTTTGCTGAATTACCTTCCCAGTACTCCTCATTACTAAACATGCTGACTGGGGTTGAAGGCATGAATTAGAAAAATCTGCAGAACTGCAAGTTATACACATGGCACAGATATTTCCTGATGACTCTGTTTCTTATTCATTAATAGAAAGAGAAGAAATGAGCCTGTACTAAAATAAAATAAATAGACTTACCTCCCCTAATAGTGCTATTATACTTTCAGATCATTAACTGTCATATGTGAGAGGATGTATGTAAATCCTTGACAATAATAATGGATTACTTGGATATGGGGCCACACTTGGGGACAAGAATTCCATCTGTTAAAAGAAATGGGTGTATTATCCACATCCACAAAAGATCTGTGGGTTGGCCATCTAGCTGATTCAATGGTAACCATAGATCTTCAGGTAGTAGAGATGGCAAGGAATGCATTTACACAACCATGCTTTCGGCATTAGAAACAAACTTTCCTGAATTGGTGTAAATTGGCAATACTTACCAATGCTTCAATTATATCGTATTTAGACTACTACAATGCAGTGAGACTACTCTGAAGAATATGAAAAACTTCCATTGATTTAAAAAAAATGGAGGTACTCATATACTGTAGGCAATGAGCTCCCTAAGTTAGACTTGAAAAAAAAAATTTTTTTCTCATCGTGGAAAGAAAGAGATCCTTTAAAAAAATAATGATACAGAATCTGTTTTAAAGCTATTCCTAATTTACAAAGGAAAAAAAATGCGACTTTGCTGCCAAATATCAGTCCTGGAGAAAAGCTCTGAAGAGCCTCAAAAATGGGGCTTAGGGTATGTGTACATTTCATGAACCATTGTTTGCTCACTTCTGGAATAAATGAATAAACAACCCTTTCGATTAAAGTTTAAGTAGTAGGGAACTTACAGATATCTAGATGTTAGACTATGCCTATAATCCTTGATTTTTGGCATGCCAATGAAAGACAACATCACAAAGACTTCACTTCTGTTTTCAAGCTTGGACTTAACAATCACAAAGCTATTGTCTTAGAAACATTACTGCAGTAGATAAATAGATTCAACGTATTTGGAAACTCAATTTTGGCTATCCTTCCTTCTAACACTTGTCCCAAAATTTCTGTCATCGTGTCCTTTATTTATTTATAGGCTGCCCAATTCCATCAGCACTGTCCATCAAGGTACTTGTTTTAGAAACCTTGTGAACAATTAGCTACTGTGCCAAAACAGAGAAGGAGAGAAGAAAATGTTGATCAGCAACATACATGGGGAGCAGGTCAAGGAGAAATCAATGGAGCGATGATGATGAAAGAACTGTTTGGGGAAAAAGAGAACATCATGGGAGCAAGAACTGGGAAAGCAGAGCTAAACCTTTGGCTTTGTGGCTTGAATAAAGGTTAAACTGCTTTAAAAAAGGAATAGAATTATAGTGCAATCTTGTACTTTTCATAATAATGGTTTGTAATGTTTACATTTGTTAGATAAAAGATTAGACTGTCCTGATTTCAAAAACAGTCAGGGAATGTACTCTTAATTCAACTTTGTAAAGGAAGGAAGATCTAACATAACTAAGCATAACTAGTTCCCTCTGCCCATAAATCTATTGTTTTTTTCTAAGCCCTAAGTCTGAATATCGCAGCAGAAAACAGAGGAATTAAAAAAAATCCATTATCTACAATCTAGATTGAGGCAGCTCATTTCTATCATGTTTGTAATCAATCACTACCTCACACACGTCCACTTCCAGGCAAGATTATTATTTTGCACACATTAACTCTCTCTGGGATATACCAGCTTGGATTCTTGCCTGGCCTATCCCAAGGTCATACCCTTACTTTGTCCAGCCACCACAATCATAGCAAATGTTCCCCAATTCTGTTGGTTTTCCATCTGGCAGCCCAGGAATAAAAATGTTGCATGAATCTATGTAAAACTAAGATTTAATTCCTTCAAAAAAGTAATGCTGCCTTTTGCTAACTTTAGCTTTTATACCTGTGAACCTCGCTCTTTTCATTTGTAACTAATAATCAGTGGATCTGTTTCCATGATCAGGGTCAGGATGGTGAGTAAGGGGAAAGACCACTTTAAAAAGACATAAATTTTAGGGGCTGAATTTCCAACAATGCACTGCAGAGGGAGCTAGTGAATAAATAGCCATTAGAGTTTCCAAGATATTCACAGAAAAGGTTTTCACTTTGGTTTTGGCTTTCATATCAGGCATTCCTATCACAGAAACTCAGAGCCATTCACACACACACAAATGTGCATGCATGTGCACCAACATTTAACATACAAAAGCATGAAAACACCCTGACAAATATGACATGGTCACACTGACTGATGTAAGATCCAAGATGTGGCAGATTCCCCATGGCCCAGTAAGAAAATCACACACACACACACACACACACACACACACGTGTGTGTGTGTGTGTGCACGTGTGCGTGCGTGTGTTTGACCATGAGATCTGTTGCAGAGTGAATGAGGCCTGAGAGTCCCATTCAGAGAAAATGTATATGAAGAAGAGACAATTCCTAAATTAAGATTAAGATCTATATGGGATCTGATATGCTCTGATGTAAAATCAGATAGGTTTCTCAGATTGCAGGACCTTGGGGGGGGGGGGAGAAGAACAATGGATTTAATATCTGATGGAAATGTTCTCTGGTGGAAGCTTCAGAAAGATACAGTTAAAGGATTTCCACTATGCAAATATAGGATCCTTGGGTGAAAAGGGTATGAGATGCAATTATCAATCAGATAGAAGGATTCAAGATATTCCCCTTTCCTCTCCCAGCTACAGGATCTACTGCTTAACTAATGATTGACTTCAGATGAAATCCTCTAAGATAAAAACATTCATGCCCAGCAATAAAGGAATTCAGAAAGGCTGGCATGTCCCCCTCTTCCTCCCCCATCTGTCAGCCTTGTGACAAGTGCTCATATTTACAGCTAGGTCCTTCTAACAGCAAGCATTCTCTCATGCGTCCTGAGGCAGAACTATGGCCTCTCCATCCCTTTCCTTCTTTCTCGTTCCTTTTGGGGTCACGGTAAGCCCCCAGCACTGTCCTTGATGCCCACCTTCTCTTGCAACTTGTCAACTTCCTCCTTGTGAGCCAATTCAGACTCCTCTTGGATGCGACGCTGAGCTGTCTCCTTCTTGAGGAACTCAATTTCTCTGCAAGCGGAAAAAGGAGGTGGAGGTTAAAAACCAAAGTCAGAAATGCAGACACTATCCAATGGTGGAAAAGGATGGATCATGCTAGCATAAGATCACAACTTCTTTTAGCCAAAAGAATGATATTTGCATTTGAATGACATGTTGTAAGCTAAAAGAAGGTACAAAAAGGTAAGCAGGCCCAATAGAAAAAGTAAATTTTATTTGGTATATAACAATTAAATTTTAAATTAATTAAATATTTGTCCCTATTTAAATAATAATTTCCCCTTTTGTTAAGTAAAATGGCAATTTAGTAGCAACTTCAGCAAAAGTTGTGCAAACTATGCCTAAATATTTCAGGGAAGTATATCTGACTCTGGAACCCTCTAGCTCAGATGAATGTTCTGCTTTTAAAAAAAATCTAACCAGTCTATTCAACACACCCAACAGAACAGACACTTTAATTTTGAATGCTTTCGCTGTGTCAAAAATCCTCACCATAAGTGAACACACTTCAAAATTCATATATTGGGCACAAAAACAGTAATATTTTTTTCTCTCTTGAAGTATTACTTGCAAGAAACCGGGTAGGTAGGTAGGTAGGTGATAGATAGACAGACAGACGATGCATTAAGCATATAATTCCATACCTATTGAAATGGACCAACATTTTCAATCATTTCCCGATTCCATCCCACTTATATTAATCAGACTATAGTTTCTGCCTACAGTGCAAATATTCTGTGAGAAGCCATTCACTACCAGTCCCCAAACTGTGAAGGAAGGAAAATTTTGCTTATTTTTCCTATCTGTCTCACATCCTTTATCAAGAATGCACAGCTTCATTTTTAAAAATCATATTAAAACTACTAAAGGTGTTTTAAGAAACCGTGAGGAGTTGTTTATTTTGATAGGTGGTTTGATCAGGCATGCTGCCCATTCTCAGTAACCTGATCTGTTCTATATGCCTACCAATCCCATTGGATGGTATGGTGCTAATCCAAGTACTCTAGCTTTGGGAAATGGCTTTGTAAGCATGCTTATGATAGAACAGGAGCCGAAGGGATGGAGGTTGAGAATTATGAAGTAGATCTGGCATTCTAGTTCTTACTTCTGTTGATACTCCTTAATAAGTCGCTTAGCTTTGCTGTATTTCCTTTCCAGAGTCTGGTACTGGGCCTGGGTCTCTTTTAAGTGCTCATCCACAGCCTGGCACAAGTTCTGAGCCTCCATCCAGTATCCCTCCAGCTTCTCCATCCGCTCCTTGTTTTCTTCTACGCTCTGTTCCAGCTGGGCTTTCTCAATGCGCCAGCGAGCTTTCTCCTGTTCAATTGATTGTAGCTGAAGATAGAGAATGTGAGAGGAAATAGTTATGTGTTAATTGATAAGTTAATTAGTTGCATTGCATTCATTTCACTTGGTGTAGGATAAAATAAATAACCAAACAAATAATGATCTTAATGAAAATCAAGGCCAGACAAACAAAACCAACAAAAACAAAGAACAAATCGAACAACTATTCATAAGGCACCCATAGCTCCATATCTTTACACTGGAATGAAAGCTTGAGAAATTCATATTGTTTACAAAGCCAGAAACTGTATTTGAAACCTGAACATATCTTGATAGATAACCCAGAGTGACGTAAATTTACAAATTTACATCCAATAGTAATGTAGGACTGGATGGGACAGGAATAGACAACTGGAATCTGATGCTCTCCATTTCTTTCTAAATTCTATCCATCTGCCATCATAGCAAGTAGTAGGGTTTTGTAGAAATTACAATTAAAAAAAATGTGAAGAACGTTAGGTTGAAATATGTTGTGCTATGCTTAAATTCCTTCATAAGCAGCCTCATACAAAAGTTGCAACATTTCTTTCTGTCATGGATGATAGTGGACAGGTGTTAGTTTAATTGGAAAGGGGAAAATTAGTACTCTAAGATTGACTCTAAGATAGTCTTGTTGCAAGCTAGATTATTCTTGCTTCAGCTCTTTTTAATACCAAACCAGCTGACTTAAGAGCCTTACAGCTTAAAACAGTGTGAAGGAAGTTATAAGTGGGCAGCTAGCAACTTACATAGCAGAACTCTTGTTATGGAAAGGAAAAAAAAATGCTATGATTTATTGCCATTATAACTGTATTTTAGAAATCAATTTTTTATCTGTGGAATAGCTCATCTCAAAGATAGGTAAGAGCAAAGGAAAAAGCACAAGTAACATATTCCAATTAAAGTTCAAAGGGGCCAGAAGGAATGTTCACGCAATAAAGTAGGAGATGTCCTCCAACTTTTGACAAAAGATCTAACCATGGGAAACAAGGAAGGGAGGCATAACAAGACAGAACTTCCAACTGGTAGCATCCTAGCAGTTCAGTTGGAAAGTCAAAACACTGAAGACAATACAATTATCCATGAAAGAATTGTATTGAATTCATACAATTGTCATGGTGGCATTTTATATAGCTTATATGGGGGTCACTCCATTTTAACTTTACAAAAACTCCCTTTTTACAAAAACTGTAGTGCCAAGGACTACCCTGTGAGCAAAAGCTAAATATAGATCATGCCCATGTCCTCCCGGTTGGCTGCTTTGAAAATTCAAAGAGAAGTCCTTCATTTGTTCTTCTGCCCAACCCATTTCAAATGCTTTGCACAGCACTATTAAAAATAGTCCAACTATTACAAGGCACATTCACAGAGCCAGTTCTTGCAGCTTTTCTGGAAAACATTCTCAAGAATGGATTTTGGCAAGTCTCCAAAGGAAGCAAAGGATTTTATGGCTGTCCTCACAGCCTTCATTCTTACCTTTCTTTTCAGCTGCTGTATTTCGGCTTCAGTCACCGCATGCTTGATCTGGAGCTGCCAAAGGAAGACATAGTGAGTTTATCTCCTTCCCTGGTTTTCATACATAAATCAAGAAGCCCCATAGCTTATGATTGCATTTCAGAGAGAAAGGGTATGCTTTAGGATTTATTTTATTAAACAATAAAAATTAGGCAAAACATTTTCTAAAGATAAATAAATAAACAAATTAGGAGGCCAGCTTTCATTTCATCTGGATATTTCCGATATGCTGATGAGTGTTAATAAAACAAAGTGCCATTAAAATGACCAGGAAGAGCAGATTTAGTTTTGTAAGCACTTGCCAGGATGTTGCTCTTTTAAAATTAAACACTAAAATGTTTAATTTTAGTTATGTTCAGGCTGCAATACTTCAACAATCAAATCATGCCCTTTGCCATTTTGGTCTACCTATTATTCCCTTTCTGCACAAAATACTTTTTGTTTGACTTCTGTCATCTTTCTATAGGGACAAGAATTAAATTACAATAAAGCAATCACTACCTTCTGCAGAATTTCAGGTGTGTTTTATCCGAGTAACTTGCATCACAGCAATACTTGCATGCCAAGATCTTTTTCAACACAGACACATGCATGCAGGTTTGTATACTTTTATCAAGAATTAGAAGTGCCCTTTGCTAAAGCCACCAGCACCTCACAGTTCTGAGAAGAGAAAACTGAGCAAGCAAGATATGCAGTACTATCCGTGCATTTACTATCTTCTAACCTTCCTTAGAACAAACAGATAGGCACCCCAAGGCAGGTATGGGCTCAGTTTTGCTCTTTCTCAACACCCTAAAATCAGAGGAGAGAATCCTGTCCTCCTCCTGTATCCTCTGGGTCTTCTTAAGACTCCAATTTAGCACTGCTGTGACAATTATTTACATGCACTCTCCTTCTCTGTCTTTCACCATGTCAGTAAATCAACCCTGAACAGCCGTGACTGGATTGCTTAAATGAAAACTTGCTGACACACATTATAGGGTTGATGAGGGACCACTTCACACATTACTGGTGAAGCAATGAACATTAAACATTTAATGTTTTCTAACCAATCATTTCCAAATCCTTCCCTTTTTAAATTACCATTCATACACTGCAGATGCTTGGGCTTGAGAGCTAACCATCTGCAGCTCTTCATAGCACCTTTCTGTAGTTGAGGGGAAAGTGGGATAGATATGGATGTGCCAGATCTGCGTACCAGATCTATAGAAATCATTCAAAAAGGGTGCACAGCTATTTTGTGCACAAAGAACGCCAGGAACAGTATTTGAAGCAGCAATGTGAGCTGTGAAAATGTTATGACTCATTCCCAACTTCTAATGTTTATCACTATCATTTGCAAGATGTATGTCTGAAGTCATCTCGAATAGACTAATCTAAAGTGCATGATTCTTGGCCTTTGTAGGGATGAAGAAAATATAGTTTTATTAAGATTGCAGCACTAATTCATATGTCCTGGTACCAACTGTAAAGAATATTTGTAGCTCAGGGTTGGACTCCTTGATGCTCTCCGAGCTTAGTTGCTAGCACTGAAGATGTTACTGGTTGGGCAATGAAACTGCAAGAAAACAACCAAGGACCCCAGAAATGTCCTACTCTCTGAAGAGTGAAGAGAGGAGAAAATAAAAGCTTCTGAAGTGTTATATTCTATACTTCAAAACCATTCACCCCCAAAAGAGGGTTATGACTACCACTATGACCCCACCATGTCACTAGTACTTCGATTCTGACCTCTCCTGAATGGAGCTATTCTAGTTATATATGTGTAGCACATGACAGATAAAGCAATTTATTAAGTCCATTCATTTAGCTGCCTCTTTGCATATTACCAACCAGCAGAAAAAAGAAAACTGCAAATTAGAATACTTCAGCAGAAATGGAAGTTGTCTATCTACAGGATACCATTTGTCATCAGTAGGCTCTTTCCTTTGCTCTTCTTCTTCTACCATCTTCTGTCATAATCTAAGTTAAATTCAAACTGGATTTAATAACAAAAGATCAGTCATGAAGAAATCTGAATCACAAGGCAGCATCTTCTCCTTTATAAAGGTAACAAATGTCAACTTCCAAGTGCTGTCATGTTCTGTGGAAGCAGCAATAGAGGTGGGTGTTATGCTATTTCAGCATTGCACTAAATCATTAAGGATCACAGAGTTAAACCACTTATGACACTGCTGGTTGAGTTTTCTGGTGTTATTGTACAATTCTGATATATAGCTGTTTACATCATCCAGTTCCTGATTTCCACCTTTGTACATTGGTGATATCTACATGCCTGATTGTCCCACATAGGCAGATAGGTAATCGTGATTGGAAACAATTTGTAGGTTGCAAGAGCAGGTGTGTCAGAGGCATGCAAAAGAACCTCCCCCTCCCCAATTTCAGCTCTACTGCTCCTGCACAAATCTGAAGGACCAGAGGTACCGTGCTGCTTTGGCCAGTTCTTTAGGAAAGAAGAGAATAATGGCAGCAGATGGGTTGACCAAGGGTCAGATATTATTGGGTATGCTGATACCAGCCGGATACGGAGTATAAAATGCCTCTCTAATCCTATCCACTACTGATCCTGACTATATTCAGTGCAATGGGTAGCAAACTATAACAGGTTAAGAAGGAAAAAGGCAACCTCAATTGAACCTGGAATCAATGACCAAACTCGATTTTATGAGTGTTTTTACAATTTTCATTAAGTGAACCTCATGTTCATAAATCCAAATACAGCTTTACCCAAATTTAAATCCAAAATGTTGGAAATGCAAACAGGGACAAGATACCTTCTTTCATGCATGGTGGTCATGCCCCGAAGCGAAAAGATATTGGATGAATATACAGAAATGGCTGCAGGATTTAACTAAGTGTCAAATAGAACTTAAACCGGAACTGTTTCTCCTGGGGATATTTAGTGTGAAATATAATAGAAAGATAAAGTATTTGATGTTACATATATTAACAGCGGCAAGGATTGTCTTTGTGCAGTATTGGAAGAGAGATAGAGGGATTAGTAATTCAAAAAATATTTGATTGCACGGAAATGGATAAACTCACATTAGAGTTAAAGGAAAAGGAGGATTCGGAATATTATGCGGTATGGGAGAAATGGTATGAATGGATAGATAATAGAAATAAGAAATGGAAATGTACATAAAGGAGTAGAACGTTTGGGAATAGAATGTATAGAATGTATTGAATATTGATCTTAGTTGTATGAATAATGTCACATATCTGGTAAATATGTATCAGAGATATGTAAAGAGAAAAACTGCAATTAAAAAAAAATCCAAATCCAGCTCATCCAATGGATATTTTTGCAGAGTTTTTTGTTGGAAAATGGGAAAAAGTTGCACAATGCAATCATGTGACCAAGGGACGCAGCAACTGATCATAAATGCAAGTCTCTTCCCAAGCGCTGAAATGCGATCATAAGATAGTGGAGATGGTGCGGCAGTTGTAACTTAGAGAACGGATTAACTTTTATAAATTCTGTTGTAACTTTGAATGATTTTTTAAACAACTGTTCATAATCTGAGCTCTACCTATATAGCTAAGAACAACTTAACAACTTAAGACTGCCCCATGGTGGACTGGAGACCAAATGAACAAAATCATATGAAGAAAAAAAGCTGCTGACAGGAAATGTTCAGGCTGCGGGTGGGTACAAATGGGAATATGGCCAAAGAGGCATATATATTCCTTGAAATTCAACAAGGGCCAAATTAATTGCATCTTAAGCTAATGAAATAACTGCCTGATGAGCCGCTTGATTGGTTATGTATTATCTTAAAGAAATCCTGGAAAACTGGTAAAGTGCTAGAAGATAGGAAAAGGGCAAATACTGTCCCTGCCTTCATAAAAAGGGAAAATAATGATGCAGGGACCTTCAGCCCAATCTGTCTAATATTGATGCCTGGGAAGAATTTAGAGTACATCATAAATAAAGAGGTAGGTATTTTAAATACAATGTGGTGATTAGTAGAAATCAGCACGGATTTGTTAAGAACAGATTTTGCATTACTAATCTTATCTCCTTTTTAATTGGGCAATTTCCTTAATAGATTTTGAAAATGCTATAGACATAACCTATTTTAACTTCAGCAGAGACATGCTGATTAACAAATATGTGTAACAAGAAAGTGATATACTGTTGACTTGGAAATCATATTCAAAGAAGATTCTGCATGGAATTGGAGAGAAGTATTAAGGGGATAATCCTGAATTTTCTAATATTTTTATTAATGACTTGGATGAGGAGGTGGTAGGAATAGTTAAAAGATAGGATATAAATCCAATGAATAAATAAAACATATCACAGGAAAATCCTCCCTTAGCAAATAATCTCCATATTAGATTTACAAATGACAAAAACTGGGTGTGAAAACAGATATTGTGTAAGAAGAAATACAATTGAAAACAATTTAGAGAAATAGGTTCAAAATAATAATGTTAAATTTAATGGATTCAAACCTTAAGTGCAAGGCATATAAAGAGGGATACCTGGCTTGGTAGTTGTGAGAAAGATCTTAGAATATAATTGGTTGCAAACTGAGTATGAATCTGCAGTGGCTGGAAAAAAAGCAATGCAATTCTAAGATGCATCGTAGATTTTCTAAATCATAAGAAATATTTGTTCCACTATGCTTTGCATTGGTCATATCTGACCTTGACTATTAGTCCTGTTTGGGACATCATAGTTTAGGAAGTACTCAGAGAAATCAGAAAACCACAAGGGTGATTAGAGGGCAAAAAACTATGAAGACAGATCCAAGAACTAGAAACTTTGAGAAAGATGGCTGAGAGAGATATGCAGTAGAATTGCTCAAATACCTGAAAGAATGTCACACATGAAACTGTCATATTATTTTTTGCTTCAGAATACAGAATTTAGAATAATGGAGTTAAGGTACAGAAAGTCAGATTAAGATACATTTAATATTCTGATTAAATGTTAGGAGAAATGGCCTAATAATAAAAACACTTCAAGAGAGGTAAGCTCCCTTTTATGGGATTGTTTCATATGGAAGCTAGGCAGGAGTCTACTAGAGACAATTTAGGCTCCTGCACTAAATCAGGCGGTTATATGCCATGATTTAAACTATCCTTTCTAATTCTATTAGATCTACTTACTTCTCGTCTCATGTCTCACTATCAACAATGTTTGCTTGTCTTTTCCTTCTTCACTTGTTTGCTTTTGATATTACAGCTTGTTTGCTGTAATATGCTATCATTCTTTTTGGAGTAATGAAAAATTCAAAACCTCCAGAAAATAACTCTTTCCTTTCACTCATGCCATCATGAAAACCAGGTGATCCTAATAGAAATATGGAGTTACTTCAGAACCCAAATTTAAAACTGCCTTACAGAAGAAGTGAAAGACATTTAAAGGTTGTTTTATAGCCTTTCCTAGCCTAGTGCATTTCAGGTGTGTTAGCCATTCATCTCCCAGACTTCACAATATAGCATTTTGGTGAGCACCAGGTTGGGAAAGGTTGATTTATACAGTTAGAAATAGCAGCTAAAAAGGCCAATGATTACATCAGAACTGCTGGACATAAAGGTTTTTTTAAGCCCATTTTCTTAGGTAATATTGTCTTTAACAAGCTATTTGCCTCATTTTTCTTCTCCCATCCAATCCATTTTTCTTTCTCTCTTTTTCTTTTCTTCTTCAGGAAGCAAACCTGAAGGCAGAGACTGTTTTATGAATGATGCAGGCTATCCCTTTATAAAACAAGCAATGATTAAGTAATAAATATTGAAGGAAGGAAGTGTTTCATCTTTTATGAGGCATTCCTCTCATAAGAAGCAGTTTACAGAAATACTATATCTACCTATATCTAGGTAAAATTAATTCCCCCTCCCACGAGTAATAGTTTAACGTTTAACTAGGAGGAACTAGGAGGAATAAGACTACCTATGGAACTGTCTTTGTCCCATTACATTGGCCAATCCCACCTGGTCAGGCAGGGGAGGTATATTATGGACCCTGCCAGTTAAAGAATTCTGACTGGCAGAGTCGAGAAAGAAGGCGTTCAGGTAGGACCAACGCTCCTTCTCTGTCATTGTGGAATATTCTCCCTCCAGAGGCGAGGCAAACCCCTCTCTCCTGACCACCCAGACAGGGACAGAAACATGGTTCTGTGGCCTTGCTTGGAGAACGCAGTGGAGGAGCACGCAACTGTGCGGCTGGTTAGCACCCTGAAAGTCTTCACTTTTTAATTAATTTTTAGTATTGTTTTCTATCACCCTTGTCTGTTTTTAACTTTTATATATTGTTTCTATGTTTTAATATTTTAATGTAGGCCATCCAGAATCCCTCTGTGAGGAAGATGGGCAGTTCTAAAATGTGATAAGTTAAAAAATAATAATAATAAAAACTTCCCTGAAAATACTGTAGTAGAGGTTGATTAACTTGGTTTTAGTCTAGCTTTTAAGTGAAAGGGTGATCATTTAAAATTCAAGATTGCTTTTGGGGGAGTAAGTTTTATACTTGCAAAAAAAAATTATTTTGGGGAAAAAGTCTTACTAGCTTAAGTCAAAATGTATTTTAGAGTTAATAAAATAAAACTGACCTAAGAATGAACAACTGTGGATTATATTATTTCTCTAATCAGAGTAAGAAGGGAGGAAATGCAGCTGGTTTCACTACATCCTGTCAGTGTATTACCAAATTGCTGCTAATCATTGCAATGAGATCTAAGTCCTCCTCTTCTTTCCTATCCAGCTACTCCTCAACAAGTTTTATTTTTAAATACAGACCTAGTGGTAGTGTTGCTATACACACATTTAACGTAAGTTGTAAGTTTCAGCTACCTTCCCACCCATCCTCCACTTTAGAAAGCCATATACCTC
This sequence comes from Thermophis baileyi, assembly GCA_003457575.1. NCBI lineage: Eukaryota > Metazoa > Chordata > Lepidosauria > Squamata > Dipsadidae > Thermophis > Thermophis baileyi. Next base: position 2,740,125 of record QLTV01002534.1, on the reverse strand, counting down.
CTTAAATTTATGCACTAGCTTTTCAGGATCCATCTCCACTGGAGACAGCATGTCTTCATTTTCAGCCAATTCAAAAACCTCAATAGCCATCTCATTGTTGGGAAACATGGGGCTCATCTCTTCATCTTCATCTGTAGCATATTCTCCTGTCTGCAAATAACAAAAACAGGTTTTATCATTAGACACCCTGACAGCACGCTAAGTATAGAACTAAGGAGTACTCTAAACAATTCCTTAGAATTCAGGAAGTAAGTATAAGTTCAAGAAAATTACACTTCCTGTTTTCAAGCAAGGGTAAAGCTGGAATGATTTGCACAAAAGAAATGAGCAAACTAATTTCAATCTGAAATTTGTACATCTTTCTTATAATTCTCTTTTCAAATGACACATCACATAAAACTAGGACATTCAGCTTGTTTCTGCTCTTTCTGTGCCAATATCATTTATGAAGCAAAATACAGAAATACATGTTTAAATGTTTTGGATAACTACAGTTTCAGTGTGAGATGCTAATATAGTAATAAGCAGCACAGAAAATGATACCAAGAAGAGACAGGACCTCCACCAGTTATAAAGAAAAAAATGGGGGCCTAAGGAAATTCATGAGTACTCCAAATTTAGTCAAAGCATAGTTTCATTACGGTTGCTAAAACGGTCTTCACAAATGTTAACAGCTGTTCAGCTTCCTTGAATTTAAGGTTGGAGCTCTACTACTTTCCTCTCCTCCCCACAGGCAAAGAGAAATAGATTATACTTACTTCTTCATCCTCCTCTGTATATTGGGTATACCTCTGTTCCATCATTTCTCGCTGCCATCGTTCCTGTTCCAGGGTCTGCTGGATCAGTTGCGCCACTTCACTCTGCTCTCCTGGCTTCTCCCTGCCAATGAGGAACCTAAAGGAAATTAAAATGAATAGAATGAATGCATGGCATTAATGTAATAAGGGAAATCTCGGTATGGTCGAATAACATATCTGGAGTTAGGTAGTCAGGCTATAACTCAATCTCTCTCTCTTTCTCTCTATCTACAACAAAGTGAAAGGTATTCTAGCTCTTGAATAAATATGTACAGATCTGTTTGTTTCTACTCTGAATGCTTCAATCAGAGCAAATGACGCAAAGACTAACACACACCAACACTGCTTTCTCCTACTAATTCAGGGGAAGTTAACATTTAGTGGCCTGAGTTGTATTTTTTTTTTCTTTGCAACAAAAGACCATAATAGATATAATCCCAACTGCTTACAAAGGTAGTACAGAACTGATGACTACTTCAAATAATTCTTTGGAATAAAGGAAGCAGTACATACAAGAAAATTACATTTCCTGTTTTCACACTAAGGTAATGCTGAAACGGTTTACATCAAGAATTGGGCAAGCTAATTTCAGTCTGAAAAAAGTCTCCTTTCAAATATTAACTCATGTGAAAACAGGAAATTCACTGGAATGTGTTGGGTCAGGCTTGAAACCTCCCTATCCCACAATCATTCAAGGAAGAGCTTGTTCTAGGTATGTTAAATTTATCTGAAGCTTATGACATAAGCGTTCCTTTGCTTCTGGCTGAAAATAGGGGAACTGTGCTGCCACTGTTTGGTGGTTTGCTGTGGCAATTTGGGGGATATGATCGCAGTACCTAGTGAATGCAAACAAAGCAAAAATCCTAAGTATGGGCTGCTTATTACCAATGGACTGCCTATTGCAGTGCTAAATGGACATCACATCAGAGGATTCTCAGAGCCAAAATAAATTGTCTTAATGTTCAGGCATATGAGATTCTTAAATTTTTAAAAATCAGCTACCAGGCTTTCTTAATTAGATTAGCACCATATGCTGGATGAGGAATTGTTCATTCTTCTTTACTTTTTAAATAGCACTACCATTTCTGTTAATCTTGGAGGAAAATAGAGATGCCTCTCTTTTCTCACCAATAGGAATAACATCAGGGGAGGTAGATTCCAACATAAATATAGTTCAAAGAAGTTGATTTACTCAAAAACCAGATAAGTCCTGGGTGTCCCAGAAATAGAGAGGCAAAAGCAGCACAGTTTTCAAGCCTGACCTTAATTTGAGTTAGGTCTAACACAGCTATCCTTAATGCTGATTTTCAAGATGGACTGATATAATTTTCATCTTCAAAAAAGGAAAAAAAATGGATCCAAGAAACTGGAAACCAGCCTGACATTAATACCTGGGAAGATTCCGAAAAAGATAATCAAGCAATGAATTTCTGAACATTTAGAGGCAAACAAAGTCATAACCAGAAGCCAACAAGGAGTTGTCAAAAACAGATCATGCCAGACAAATCTTATTGCATTCTTTGACAATGTGACAAAATTAGTTGACCAGAGAAATGCTGTGAATATATTGTTTACTTGGATTTCAGTAAGGCATTTGACAAAGTAGACCACAACCTACTTCTTTGTAAGCTAGAAAAATGTGGGTTAAACAGCATCACCACCAGATGGATTCATAACTGGCTGACCAATGTAGTTCACAAGAGAAGTGAGCACTCCGCAAAGCCAGAACTGCAAATGCTGCAACAATGGTGCCCACACGTCTGCCTGACATGTGGCAGAACATTTCATGCCTGTATAGGCCTTACCAGCCACCTGCTGACACATCGTGGACAGCCCACAACCTGTAGATGTCAAGGTCCTCTTCGAGCACGATGGACGAACATCATCATCACATCTACATGGAGGGAAGTAAGTAGTGAGGTACCCCAAGGTTCTGTTTTAGGCCCAGTACTCTTCAATATCTTCATCAATGATTTAGATGAGGAGATTGAAAGGAAACTTATCAAATTTGTAGACAACACCAAGCTGACAGGAATAGCCAACATTCCAGAAGATAGGCTCAAGATCCAGAAGGATCTTGACAGATTTGAACACTGAGCCCTATCAAACAAAATGAAATTTAATGATGAGAAAATTAAGGCTCTACATTTAAGCAAGAAAGACCAAATGCACAGGTATAGAATAGGTATCTGGCTTAATAGTAGTAATTGCAAGAGGAATCTTGGAGTCCTACTGGACAATCACTTAAATATGACCCAGCAGTGTGCTACAGCTGCTAAAAATGCCAACACAGTCCTAGGTTGCATTAACAGAGGTATAGAATCAAGATGACATGAAGGCAAAAACATATGAAGAATGGTTGCAGGAACTGGGTATGTCTAATTTAATGAAAAGAAGGACTATAAGTGACATGATAGCAGTGTTCCAATATCTCAGGGGCTGCCACAAAGAAGAGGGAGTCAAGCTATTCTCCAATACCTGAAGGGAGGACAAGAAGTAATGGATGGAAACTAATCAAAGAAAGAACCAACTTATAACTAAGGAGAAATTTCCTGATAGTTAGAACAGTTAATCAGTGAAACGACTTGCCTGCAGACGCTGAGGGTTCTGTAACACTGGAGGTTTTTAAGAAGAGATTGGACAACCATTTGGACAGCCAGGTTTCCTGCCTGAGCAGGGGGTTGGACTAGAAGTCCTCCAAGGTCCCTTCCAACTGTGTTATTTTGTTATTCAAGGCTCAGAATTGAGAGAGTAAAGCTGAAGGCCTCTGAACACATATAGAATAAAGGTTTGAACAACTCCATAAAGACACAAGGTTCCCAGCATAGTTGCATCAGGCTTCCAGATTACAGGAAATTACTATCAAGACTTATAAAAATGTCCCCACCCTTTCTGCTTTCACAAATTAACCTCTAGGCAGAAATTTCGATTTTGTGGAACAGTGTAATTAAAAAAAACAACAACAACAGAAAAAATTGTGGCTAAGTTGTGTCAGGGCAACAATTAAATTGATCATCAAACACTTTATTGGTTAACACAATCTCTTGCCTGCAAAGGCAGAATGGGTGGTATGCAATATGGAAGAAACTAGTTGCCTAGCAACCCATTCTCATAGTTGAAGTTCCTGTCGCTTGGGAACAAAGCAGCACGTAAATCTCGGAGTAATTGACTGAGTTCTAGGTCTGAGTCCCTATATTGTACAGGCCTTCTGATAGAAAGTGCCTTCTGTAATCACTCATCATCTGTGTCTGCTTGTGCTAGATGTGTTTGGTGACAGACCATTTTCAAGCAGCTCATTCTTTTAAAACCAACATTACAAGGATGCTGGGCTAATGCCAAGCCTTGAATTCTTAATACTGCCAGGAAAAGGCAGGCCAAATGCCTCTGGTGAGATTTTAAAAAGGCCACAGAGGCAGCTGTATGGATAAAGGACAGATAGAAACACAGCTGACAGGAAAATGCAGTGAACACAGAGCTCAATATCATTTCCACCCTCCGAGTCCATTCAAAACTTCTTGATTCATTTCTTAGAAAATGAAACATCCCTGATATGGAACACTTCTCTATGATGCAAATATGTATATTCTGAGATAATGGGTGTTGTGCCTCAGTTTTTATAAAATGGACCCAATCCCACCAGGGCAACATTGCCAAGTAAGGGTTCTTGCCAATTTCATTAAACAAAATGTTTATTTCATAAACCATTTTCCTTAAAGAGGTATTTTTAAAAATAAAATCTAAAACTTCCACCTAATTTTCCCTTCCAGTTCTGATCACAATTCTTTGGATTCTCTGCATATCTATATCTATCTATCTATCTATCTATCTATATCTATATCTATCTATCTATCATCCATTCATCCATCCATCCATCTATCTATCTAATGCAGAGAATGTGTGTGTGCGTGTATACATAGGCGTACGTATGTGCACATGCATACACCAGTAGTGGGTTCTAAAACCCTTTACTACCGTTTTCCTTAAAGAGGTATTTTTAAAAATAAAATCTAAAACTTCCACCTAATTTTCCCTTCCAGTTCTGATCACAATTCTTTGGATTCTCTGCATATCTATATCTATCTATCTATCTATCTATCTATCTATCTATCTATCTATCTATCTATCTATCTATCTATCTATCTATCTATCTATCTATCTATCTATCATCCATCCATCTATCATCCATCCATCCATCCATCCATCCATCCATCCATCCATCTATCTATCTAATACAGAGAATGTGTGCGTGTATACATAGGCATACGTATGTGCACATGCGTACACCAGTAGTGGGTTCTAAAACCCTTTACTACCGGTTCGCACGCACGCTCGCAACGCTTCTGCGCATGCGCAGAAGCGTCTCGGGCGGGTGGACGTCATGATCATTAGTGGTGTTTACTCAGTAGTGGGTTCTAAAACCCTTTACTACCGGTTCGCACGCACGCTCGCAACGCTTCTGCGCATGCGCAGAAGCGTCTCGGGCGGGTGGGCGGAGCCTCCTGCTGCCGCCGCTACCGGTTCTAAGAACCGGGCCGAACCGGGAGCAACCCACCGCTGGCATACACACACACACACACACAAAAAAAAATCCACAAACTTCATCATCATTAATCTGGTGGGGGTGAGATGATTTTTCCTCTTTTGCCTATGCTCTAAAATCCAGCAGTATCAGCGCCCTCTATTTCTCCCATTTGCTTTTTTACCAGATGAACTGTAGGTTTTGAAGAAGAAAAGGGTAACCAGTGAGGGCAGGAGAGAATATAGAAATTAAAAAGCTGCCATGACTCTATAATGCTCTCTTAATAAACAATAGTTATATTTTAAAAATGCATCTGACCAGGACTATACTTAAGTAATGCTATCGAATTCAAACACCGATTGAGAATTTACTGTAATATGTAATACCAGAATATAATATATGACTTGATGTATATAATGTTGGCCTTCAATTGGGGGTAACAGGCAGATATTCAGCACTAGATTTCCATGATGAGGAAGGATTACACTTACTAAGCTTCATCTGCATCTTCAGCATTAGTACTTTTGTTTCTATTTCAAAGCACTGCAATAAAAATGCTTGTGTCTTAAAAAAAGTGATACATCACCTAATTCAGTAAGTGAGCTTCCACCACTGCACATCCAAATAGTTGAATTTGTGTCTGATAGGAAGTAGCTAAAATCTTTATGTCCTGCCAGGATGAGAGATACAAACTCTGCCATAAACACATCTAATCATCTAGCTCTTTTTCTCTCTTTTGTCTGATCAGTAAAAAAATACCGCAATAAAGGAAATCTTTATCCTTATCTGATTCATGCTGTTTTTCATGTGAATTCCTATGTGTCTCCATTGTTCTTGATTTGCAAATAAAGGTTCTATTGACAGCAAATGAAAACCAAACGTATTGTTTAAAACCATTAAGACTACGGCCTCTTGGCTGCCCCATGATGTAATAAATTTTCTAAGCCAATATTATCTATCTGCTTGACATATAAACAGAAGAAGCAAAACCATGGCTGGCAGGAAAACCTATCAGTGGCCCTCTTACTCCTACAATGGTAACACAGGAAACAAAAATATCTGCTTATAGAACTTTTTCCTATGCTGCAGTACAACTCTCAATGAGATCATACGTTTCCTTTTCTGTATTTTTTACACAGATAAACTGGCTACATATTCTGGTCCCACCAGAAAACTAGGCTGCACATTGTTCCCCTACCGGACTCTACCCTTGGTATTCCTCAACACAGAGGCTGCAAAGCTTTGAGTCACGCCCACCAAACTGGTGCCATCCACCTCAACGATAAGATCATTCACCTGGATCCTAAGAAAGGAAAAAGAGAAAGTTAGACATAGATCACCTGTCCAACTCACTTATTGCAAAGTCAAAGGATGTCAGGCTTATGAATTCAGTAGTGAAAAAACAGCATCATTTTATCAAGTTTGTAATTTTAAAAAACTATCATATTAAAAGTGATGACTATATTTGTATTTCAGCAGAAATGGAAAAAGATGGCTTATTTTTGGCATCACATTTATCAATAATTACAACAGGCCTTTTTAATTCAGGTAGCATTTATTTAACAATCACAATTAAGTCTGGAATTTCCATCGTAAGTCACTTAAGTGGGTCACCATATCACCTGACCGTTTTTCTTACTCTTTTTATGATGGTCATAAAGTGAGCCATCACAGTCATTAAGTAAATCACATGATTAAGCAGATCCATTCTCCCAAATGGGCATTTTTTTTTGCTAGAAAATAGCAAAAAGTATAGCAAATTGTGATCATGTGACCACAGGATGCTGCAACCATAGTCATAAGTGTGAGCCGATTGCCAAATTACATGTAAAAATGTAATCACATGACCGTGGAGATTGTGTGGGATAGTGGTATGTAGGAGTTCTAACCAAGGATGGAGCATACCTTTTTTCAAGTTCATTGTAACGTTGAACAGTCATTAAGTGATCAATCATTATGTTGGGATTACCCATGTTTAAAGGGTTGAATATTATCTTTAGCTTCATCTGGTTTAAATTGCAGTTTGGTTTTCTACAGGGCTACACAATAAGCTTTATGGCTAATTGGGAACCTGAATTTTAGACTCCTCCAACCAAATTTCATCCACTAACGTATGCACGTCTTTCTATATAACTTTGTGACAGTGAAAGGATGTACAATGTTATTTTTATTTGTATCACCCTGGGACCAGGCCAAGGATAAAAATACTACTGGAATAACCTTTGATAGATTCTGAAGAAAACTTGTAGCCTTTTTATAAAATTAAAAGGAACATCAGGTAGAAGAAATGCACAAAGGATCTTTGGTGGGTACAATGTGCAGAGCAATTTCTAAGATTCTACTGAGCTTTCACCCATGAAGGCCTCTGTTTATATTTTGCTGGTGTTCTGGTACTGGGCAAGGAGCCATGTTGGTTGCCATGACAGCATGCAGGAGCCCTGCTGGCATTTAGTACCAGGACTGCTTTTCTCTCCCATCCTATCTTCCTTTCTGAATAGTTCAGTTCCATGAAAATACACAGGCAACAATGAAGCATTCCAGTTCAGCAAAGAGATAGCAGTTCCTTCTTTATTTAAATTAATGGTCTGCCAAATTCAGAGGTCAATCGCTTAGGAGACTAATAGGACCTTTAAAATGTATTGAATCCAGCTTATATTCTACCCCTTCACAATGCTTCACCCTGGGTAAATGAAGTACATGAAGAATAATGGTATAATACTCGTAAAACTAAGGCAGCTCAAACAATCCAAAACAATCCTTAAAGGTCAGCTCTAGAGCATCTGAATGATTGCTTCTCAAAGTCAATCTCAATTAGGTTAATATACAGCAACAGTTGCAACTACAGGGAACACGAGAGAACTAGATGACTTTTTTTAATCACTGAAAATGTTTATACAATGATCAGCTTGACTTTCCTTTAAAAGACTCATAGAAAGAAAAAGTTTACTGATAATTTTTATCATGTTCTGAAACACTACATAAAAAACTAACATATTTATTTCCTTATTCAGCCATATTTTTGATGGTAGTGACATAATATTTTAATTCTTCTCAACACTACATTCTGTGAAAAGGAAAACACAGGAATGGTGCTGGACTACTGTACTAGGTGAAACTATCTCTTTTTTTCTTACTGTACTGTACATTTACTTTTATTATTTCTACTATTGTTTCCTCCACTATATCTTCATTTAATCCATTTTCTTCTGCTCTATTTTGAGGTATTTTTACTGCCTGTTTTTCTCCAACAGTAAACAGAGCACATGGAAACTTAGAAATATATTTGTTGTCCATCAGTATTTAGACTAGCTGATGAGCATTCTGTTTAAAAGATAAAAATAAACTTCTTCTCACAATCCAGCACATACTGAAGCTCAGGTGTTTATCACAACCTTGCAAGCATTGAAGCTTTGAAGTTTGTACGAGAATGTGTAAGTTCATAACTTCCGGGGGGGGGGGGGAATAGGGGGGGAAGAGGTGTCCAC
>QLTV01002534.1:2680675-2731297 GCA_003457575.1 Thermophis baileyi | reverse complement strand
GGGGGGGGGGGGATGATGGATTGAACATGCCTCCACAAAAAACAGAGCTGATGACTGTAGTGGAATGAAAAGCTAGCAAATAAACAGTTTCTTTGATAATTCCTCTCCTTAACTATTAGCTAAAATTAACTAGTTTAATTTGAGATAGTCTGTAGTCATTGTTCTGGAAAATGGCCAATGTTCTGAAAAACATATGCTCTATGCCCGTGATGGCAAACCTATGGCACGCGTGCCAGAGGTGGCACGCAGAGCCCTTTCTGTGGGCACATGCGCCATCGCCAGCTGCTCTTCCGGGTTCTGTCGCACGTATGTTGGAGCATGCGTGCGCACACCAGAGCGGCAGAACCTGGAAGAAAGCAGCTGGCCGGCACGCATGCGCACCAGCCAGCTGCTCTCTTCCGGGTTCCGGTGCTCTGGCGCGCATGCACACGCTCCAGTTTTGGCACTCAGGGCTGAAAAGGTTAACCATCACTGCTCTATGCTGTCCAGCCCAACCCACACGTGCAGGATTCGTGTCTGTGTCAAAAAACCTGAAGATGGCAAGCACAGGTAGCATAATTAAATTCAACTCCTTTCATACATGGACATCACATCACAGACACATAGAAAAGAGGTGAGGTTTCATTTGTGCTGCTGCTGGGATCATCACCCTGCTTTTTTCATCCCTCGTTATGCATGCCCCTGGCTCCCACATGCCTTATGCTCTTGATGTTCCCTAGTTGGGTAATGAAACAAACAACCCAGCTCAGAGAATACCAAGAATGCCATAGTTCAAAGTTATACTACAAATATTCTCTTCTATTTGAATTCAAATAATTTACCATCAGTTGTATGTACCTGAAGTTGATACTGGTATTTTTTTTTCTTTCTTTCTTCCTTAAACATTTTAATTCCTATTTACAATTGTCATCAAATAATAATGTTACATCAGATTATTTTGGATGAATGAAGACTACAATCTTCTATAATAAGCTTAAAATGTAGCAATTAAATAAAATGAGTACAGCAGTGGATACACATTCAAAAATTAGTGTAATGAGCATGGCAAGACCAGTTAGATTTCATAATACAAAAACATAGATAGCAGGAATGAATGACTAATGGTCCTCAAAATGTTGAATTTAGACTTCAATCTCTCACCATTGACTGATGGAAATTCCTTTACATCTAGAACACCATAAGCTCCCCACCTGATTTACAGCACTGATAGCTAAGCCTTAGCAAATTAACATACTGCAGAATAATAAAAAACACCCCTTTAACTTTTAGAGAATTAGCAAAATTAGAAATTTAAATTCCCACAATACAATTTTTGATTCTGAAGTTTCTAATTTTAATACCCTGAAAGTGAGAACAAGTCTCAGAGACAAGTTACATATTACATCAAATGTAATAATTCCTTCTTTTTTCCCACTGCTACTTTGGTTAAGGGCAATTTGAGTTCAGAAATTGGGGGGGGGGGCGGGCGGGCAAAGAAGTGTTTAATCCTTCTTCTGCCTGCTACTTCCTTGCTGAATATTTCCTTTGCTCTTTCCATCCATGGGGGTTCCAGACAGTTTTACAATGTGATTGGGACTAAAATATTGTCAATGAGAAGCATTTGGACAAAATTTTCAAGGGCAAATCAACTGTCAGGTAAAGGGTTAAAGTATATTTTTTCTAATGCAAACTGCATCCTCCAAGGACTGTTTGCAGTGGAAAATGAGCTGCTGAAGCTACAGCTGCAATATAAGATGTATCTAGTCTTCCTAACAATTCTTTAGGAACAAAGGCTGCCCTTTGTTGCATAACACTGTTTCCATTTAATGTTTCCATTTATAATTTGTTTTTGACATGTTCATGATCTGTTATGAGGATGGGAACACAGATGGCTTAAATACAGTTTCTCCTATAAAATATAACAAATAATAAATAAATGAGAGATCGCTTTGGAGGACCACATCTGAAGGTATTTCTATGCAATCTGGGTTTTTAAATAAAATTCTAAGTGGTTCCCCATATGATCCACATTGATCACATTCAATTTATTAGTTACTATTATGTGCTTTTGTCCTTGGTAAATGAGAACCACATCTAAAAATGACTAAATTTCCCATGATTTTCCTACCAATGTGTGGAGAGAGATGAGAAACATTTTTTGGTTTGCTTTGTGAAATGTAGTCACTTTATAACTAAATTACTTGAATGTTGGCACTCCTGCCTGCTGTTCTAAGTGGCAAATATAACCTCTTATTACATTTTATAGGGCTGTTTTGCTTCAGCTCTTTTAATGCTTCAGCTCTTCTAATGAAGTACAAAGAGGTTCTATATCTGGACTTCTGCGCATTTCAGAGCATTTTTTACAAATCTGAACCACACTCCTAATGTTTCATGTTCTGCAGTAAGTAATATTTGCATGTGCATATAAGGGAGAGAAACAGCCATAACTGATATAGATTAAAAGGAAATTAATCCTATGCTTAATTACAAACTTATTTTTAAAAGGACTGGAATGAATGTCAAAAAGGTCAATATAAAACAAAGCCTGTCACCTTTTGAGCTACTTCTCTTAGTGCTATAACGTGCATATACAGATAGGCCTCGACTTACAACAGTTGGTTTAATGACCATTCAAATTTACAATGGCAATAAAAAAAAATGACTTATGATCATTTTTCACACTTCCGACCATTGTATTATCCCCATGGTCACATGATCAAAATTCGGACTCTTGACAACTGGCTCATATTTATGCCAGTTATAGTGTGTATTGGGGTCATGTGATCATCTTTTGCAATCTTCTGACATGCAAAATCAATGGGGAAGTCAGATTCATTTAACAACTGTGTTACTAACTTAACAACTGCAATTATTTACTTATTAATTATTTACTAATAACTATGGCAAGAAAGGTCATAAAATGGAGCAAAACAACTTAACAACAGAAATGTTGGGCTCAATTGTGGTCGTAAGTTGAGGACTACCTGTAAAATAGAAGAAAATGACTAAAAGCTTCTTCTAATCTTAGAAGCAACTATTGCTTTTTATGCTAGCTTCCATGTACTTCATTAGGAAATATTACACACACACTAAGGTACCATAGTGGTCTTAAACTTGGCAATTTATTAAAACATAGAACACAATTCTATGTGCTTATTCAGACATAAGTCCTACTGACTGAACCTATGCAAATGAGCAAGGGATTAAAGCCTAACTCCTGGTAAACTTTGTTGTTGTTGTTAGTTGCGAAGTCGTGTCTGACCCATTGCGACCCCATGGACTATGTTCCTCCAGGCCTTCCTGTCCTCTGCCATCTTCTGGAGTCCATTTAAGCTCACGCCTACTGCTTGAGTGACTCCATCCAGCCACCTCATTCTCTGTCGTCCCCTTCTTCTTTTGCCCTCAATCTTTCCCACCATTAGGCTCTTCTCCAGTGAGTCCTTCCTTCTCATTAGGTGGCCAAAGTATTTGAGTTTCATCTTCAGGATCTGGCCTTCTAAAGAGCAGTCAGGGTTGATCTCCTCTAGGACTGACCGGTTTGATCGCCTTGCAGTCCAAGGGACTCGCAGGAGTCTTCTCCAGCACCATAGTTCAAAGGCCTCAATTCTTTGGCGCTCAGCCTTTCTTATGGTCCAGGAATTGAGAGGGCCGTATTCCATGATCTTAGTTTTCTTACTGTTGATTTTCAAGCCAACTTTTGCACTCTCTTTCTTCACCCGCATCAAGAGGCTCTTTAGTTCCTCTTCACTTTCTGCCATTAGAGTGGTATCATCTGCATATCTGAGGTTGTTGATATTTCTCCCGGCAATCTTAATTCCAACTTTTGATTCATGTAGCCCCACCTTTCTCATGATGTGCTCTGCATATAAGTCAAATAGGCAGGGTGACAGTATACAGCCTTGCCGGACTCCTTTCCCAATTTTGAATCAATCAGTGGTTCCGTGTCCTGTTCTCACTGTTGCTTCTTGACCCGCATGACCTGGCAAACTTAATGAACCCTATTTCTGAGTAAATCACTCTGTAAATTTCTTAGTACTTATATTCACATTATAAGAATATCCCCAGCACCTGAAATGTTTGCCTGCACAGTAGCAGAATAAAAAGTAGACTCACATAGACATAATAAAAGGGAAATTTATTTTTATGGGTTTCCCTTTTCACCCTTTGAGGGGAAAACAGGCAAAAATAAATCCTGGTTGGAAAAATTAGGGTTGGTACGATTTTTCACTATCCGTCAAAGAGAAAACTTGGAATTTCACTCTGGTATCATGTTAACCGAATGCTACATTGACAATGATGGTGCAAATATAATATATGAGAGGTGAGTTTTAATCTTATGTTGCGGCATCTTATGATCCTGAACTTTTAGGGAGGAAAAGATATTTGTCAAAATTTTCACAGAAAACAACAAAGAAATCTAGGATTTTAACCATCTTTCTACCGCAAACAGAGATTGACTATGATCAATAAAGTAAGAGTTCTTGTTTTGGTAAATTCTTGTTCCAAGATAAGCTTCATTCCCAATGTAATATCAGTCCTACTGACCTGCCATCTCGATGAGCTGCTCCTCCTTCTGTCACAGTCTTGACAAATATGCCAAGCTTTTCTAGACCCATATCAGCTCCAGCCCCCATTCCAATAATACTGATCCCAAGACCCTCAGAATCTGCATGAGACAAGGAAGAGGTGAATTGAATTAAAATATGAGATGCCAAGTCTGAAGGTTACCAGAATCTGGTAATAAATCCAATGAAACCTGCTACTGCAAATTTCCTCATCAGTTAGAAGGGAATCCTTCCTGGCTCTTTAAAGAGAAATTGACTGTGCATCATTCAACATGTTTAATCAGGTCAGTTAAAAACCTAGCAGCTATATATATGTGCAACATGCTAAGCTTTATTGTAACTCTCATTGATTAGTTGATGGGGGGGGGTAGTGGGCTTAGTGTGTTGTGCAATATCAGCTCATTTCTTTTGCTTATGGTTCAATCCTCCCACCCCCAATTCCTGCTGTGCTGGCTCATTATCATGGAAGGGGAAAGAATGGAAGAGGAAAGGGGGAAAGAGTTTGTTTATTCTTTATAAAGTTTTTACATAATTAAAAGATAAATAATAAAGAGTATATAAAGAGAAAAATGAAAAAGTGCAGATAAGAAAATAGTACAGATAAAGAAAAAAAAGGATGCTTCTTCTAATTTTCCTTATTACTTTATCATTTCTCCCCTTTAGAATTACATTATAATTCCCTTTCCCCATATTCACCCCTTCTTAATCAGCAAATTGAGAAATCATCAGTTCATGTTTGTCCATTTTCAGCATAAAATCCACAGAGTTTAGAATATATATTTCCAGCAGCATCACCCAAGGCATGAAGGTCACTACATCCTGCCCAGCTAAAGCAAGCAGGCACCTATATCAGGCAGCAGCTATATAGGAAGAAGCTGGAGGCAGATGATCACTTCAGTGTAATGGCAAAAGTATCAATTCATACTGTGGTAATTGTAAACCACCTCTATATTTTTTATCAAGAAAACCACATGAATATAAAATATAAAATGATATAATGCTAAATGATGTGCCTCTCAGGTCAGATTACATTCAACATGCTACTTAGGAACGGCCAAGGACCTTTCAGAATTCTAATGGTGTTTATAATGTGGCTAGATTAAAGCCTTTGGGACATTGAGTTCCCGATGTTGCCATACAGGAAAAGAAAATCAGAAGCTGCAAAGTCAGAATTACTTTGTGAACATGGAACATATGAAGCATGAATATCGGAAAGCTCAACCCAGTGACTATCAGCCATCCCAGGAAAATCAGATAGGAAACATGACTAGATGAGCTAATTCTACTTTATTGTAAGGCTATATTAACAGAATCTACTTTATTGTAATCTTGTCTACTTGCAAGTCTGAAAGTAGAAATTTCCCGCCATCACTTTTAACTGCTGGGTCCATTAGGGTGGGTCCTTCCTAAGTTTCTTTCTCTGACCAACAAGTCCCTCGGGAATCCTGCCTCTCTTTTCTAATTGTTTCCTAGGCAGAATCTCTTCCCCTCATTCCTCAAGGTCATGCAATGAAAAATGAAATGAAACTGACATCTTAGGCATCAATTAATAGAGTCAGAAGATCATGCTATTTATTATTCAGGACATTAAAAACAAAGTGACATTGTTTTTATAGCTAGGAAAAGTATAGCAAGAACAATACTTGGCTACAAAGCAATCAATGGCCAAATACTATAAACCAGAATTTAGGGGCAGCCCTTTATTATGATGACCCTTCAACTTTATGGTCCAAATGTTCATGCAGAACAAGAGGTGGCCAATGAGTTTTATGATCAAGTTCAATTTGAAACTGATAGAACACCCAATCAAGAGGTGGAAAGCGTAAGTTGGAAATATTAAAGAAAAGGGTTTAGTTGGATTATTAATTGGGCTGTATGGTTATGAAATTGAAAAGCACGACATTGACTTATTAATTTCAGATATTCCAATTACTTCTTCATAGCTAATACTGTCTTCGAACACCCAAAACAATGTCTTTGTATACAACCTCTCTAGATGGAGAATCCAGAAGTCAAATTGACTATATTATTGCTAAAAGAAGGTGGAGAAGCTCAATTATAGCATCAAAGACATGAACAGGAGCTGACTGGAACAGATCACAAAAACTCATATGTAAGAAAGAAGAAAGCCAACCAGTTTCCACAACATGTGGTAAAACTACACTAATCATTTTCAAGGAAAACAATAGGAATTTCTTTGAAGTCCTGAGCTTCATTAGAGAACCAAAGAATTGGGAAATGAACTGAAAGAATGAATGTGAAAAGGGATTGCCAAAGATGGAGAAACAGAAGAGAGCAAACTAGATGCCAGAACAAATTTGCGATTAGCAAGAGGAGAAGAGATACTAAACTAAAAAAGATAAAAATCTCAGGAAGAAGCTTTACAAAGAGTTTCAGAGAGCTGTCAGAAGAAACAAGAAGCAGTATTACAATAACATTTGTAAAGACACTAAAGATGGAAAGAAACATGGAAAAATAAAGAAGGTGTTTCTAAAGATGTCTAAACCTAGGAGATTTCAATCTCAATATGGTACATTAAAGAACACCAATCAATAATAACAAATTCAAAGGAGATCAAAGATGGAAGGAATATACTGAAATAATGTACAGTAGAGATGCCAACATCTGGGAGGGAATGTGCACCAGGAGAATTAGTGGATAGAAGTTTTGGCAACACAGATCTTTTTCAGGGAGAAGGCAGTAAATCTCATTAGAGAAAGGTCAAGATTAAGACACTGTGCAGTCCCAAAATGGATGGGGGAGAGGGCAAGAGGTTTAGGGTAGCCACATTCTAGAATATCTCAGAATATATCTAGTAGGTTACAAGGTTATAGCTTTAGTTTGGCAAGATCTTGTCAATTAGGTACAAGCAAATAAAGGATTGGACTTGATTGGATTTCGCTGTGTCATTTTTGGGTTTGGGCCAGATAACATCCAATATAGCTTAGTAGTTATTTCCTATTTATAAGAACCTCTAGTACTAGAAGATGAAGTGAGATCAGCACTTCAGTCATTACTAAGTCATAAGGCTACAGGATACAGGAATATGGCAGGCAATAGAAGTAAAAGTTCCAACTATAGTATCTTAGAAAATTAGAGAATGACATAGTAGCTAAGAAAATATAAGTGGTAAATCTACATTACAATATGAAAAAGGGGACTTAAATGACTGTGCACACTATTATACAATATTCTTAATTTCACAAGCTAGCAAAATAATGCTTAGAATATTCAACACAAATTAGAGCTCTATGTGAAGAAAAAGAAATGCCAGATGTTCAAACTGGCTTTAGGGAAAGGAGAAGAACATGCAACATTATTGCTGATGCACTCTAGATAATTGAGAAAGCTAAAGCATATCAAAAAGAATCCAACATGTGCTTCATTCATTATAAAAAAGCCATTGATTATGTCAACCATATCAAGCTGTGGAACATGCTCAGAAAACGGGATTCCCAGGACATTTCACTGTCCCCATGAAAACCCAATCTACAGATCAGAAAACCACAGTATGGATAGAACATGGTGAAACAGACTGGCTCCAGGATGAGACAAGGCTATAGACTCTTCCTTTATTTATTCAGTCTATGTGCTGGATAAATACAGGTAGTCCTCAGTTTATGACTGTAACTGAGCCTGGCAATTACAGTGGTAGGTTATGATGATCATAAAGCAGGTCACCACCGTGCGACCAGATCCAATTTTACAATATTTTTTGCAATGGTCGTTAAACAAATGTGACTGAAAGCAAACATGGTGTACCCGTTGTTCAGAAAGTTTCCCTGTAAATAAAAACACAGCATCTCTTGTCAATTGTTTTTTTGGTTAAACATAATAAATCCATTCTCCAAGTGAAAATGAGATGCAATTGTTGGGAAAGCTCCCCCAAAAAATTTTAAGGATTTTTTTTTACTAAGAATCAAATAAAGATAACAATAAAAATGGAGGAATAAGAGATCATGATTGCAGTGATTTGTGGTAGATAAGAAGCCATTGTAGACTTTCTATGAATTAAATATAATAATAGATTATTAACAAAGGGCTTTGAAGTTTAACTTTGCTTTTAGTTTACCTGTTAACTACCTTTTCTTATATATAATAGATGACAGGTTAAATTGGTTGCAAAAAGATGTGTAGAATAAATTATAGGCGTGCTTTGCAAGGAGGGGAAACTTTTATTGCTGCAATATACTTATCAGTGTTCAACTAGGGGGGCACAATATATGTATATGTATTTTTATCTTGTGTCTTTTCTAATGCACATTTTTAATGTCTAATTTTGTTTTCTTTTTGTAATTTTTTTCTTTTTTTGAACTTGTATTTTAACTTTCTGAATAAAATAAAAAAATGATTGTGAAAGAAAGCAAACATAGTGGTTGTTAAATGAATCATTGTTCACTGTGTGAGTTTTTGCCATCAACCACAATGAAACACTGGTTTATGGCATGGCATGTGACTGTGGGGTGCTGTAAATGCCCAAAATACATTCAAATGACTGCATTGGAGGGGGGGGGTATATCAGAATTTTGAAACTGGGTTGTAATTAGCTTTTGGGGGGCGGGGGTCATTGCAATTCTGAACAGTCTCTAAGCATCCAGTCATAAGTGAAGGGCAACCTATATTAAGAGAAGCTGATTGGAAGATCAGTGAGGTTTTAAAACTGGAGGAAAAATAACATCAATCTGTACTATGCTGGTGACATTATTATGACAGCTAAAAATGCAATTGAACTGAAAATTCTAGTTATAAAAGTCAAGGAATACAGTGCAAATATGGGCCTACAATTAAATACAGAGAAGACCAAACTAATGGGGGGGGGGAGAAACCAATCATTTTTAAATTGATAATAATCCTTAGTATAAAGATGGGTAGCTTATCTATCCAGGACTGCTCAGGGGTAACGTTGCAGGGCACATGGTGGGTCAGACTGAAGCAAGCACTGGGTGAAACCATAGCCAAACTTAAAGTCAGCAGACTGTAGGAAAAGGCAGATATGTCTTATCAAAGATCTAAACTGATTTCTTGCTGAACATGTTCTTTAAAATTAGGCTGAGGGCCCTTACAGCCTTATGAACAAAAGTAGCCTATATCTGCCATAGCAGCTTATTTTTCTTGTTGCTTTTCCTAGGCCTTTCCTAAGGGGAAAATAACTGATAGGAGAAGGGCAAGAAGATAAAAGGAAATGATTGGGGGGAAGCAATTAAAGGTGATGAGCAAAATATACAGCCAGTTGAAAACAAGGCCCTTCTCAGAGACAAACTAGTTTACAGCGACCTATTCTTAAAATATGTGTAGAAAATACAAAAGAAGGGCTCATGCTCAGGAAAATCTGATCAAAATGCCTTATGTTCTTTCTTGATTCATGTAAACAGCATCCCATTTCTACCAGTTCTGAAAAGGAAAATTCATCACCAAACACATTTTTTCCCATTACCTTTTTCCAGTTCCACAGGAAAGAGATCCAGCCTTTCCACTCTTTTTTCAAGTTCATACTCTGCTGAAGCAGCCATAGGATCAACATCTTCATTTCGACGGTCATACTCCTCATTGGAATAAGTGCTGAAAACCTGGAAATAGATTTTAAAAGACAAGAATGAATAATACAGAATTGAAAATGCTCTGATTTTTAGTAAATGATTAATGATTAGTGTGGAATTCGTTAACTTAAAACCTGGCTCATGGGCCATGGAAATTAATGCTTCTGATTATGTTTATTTATATATTCAATCAATTTGTATGGCCGCCCATCTCACATTTGTGATTTTGGATGACTCACATAACTAAAAGCAACCAATAAACAAAATCCAAAAAGTAGTAAAAATATAATAATCCTCTTTAAACCAAAAGCCCCATTAAAAACCAAATTACAACTGAGAAACAAAAAACAGGCAAGTGGAAGTCATGGATCAATCAATGTAGCCATCTGATAGGGTGCACACCATAATTAGATCTCCAATATGCAGTTTCCATCATTTGCCAGAGTATTTAGTGACCACAACTACGACCAGCAATTTGGTCATTAAGTGAAGTGGCCACTCCCAAACTAATCTACTAACTGTAACTTTTTGATAAAACTGATAGAATTCCAGATGATTGGATATCTAGGAACGAAAATATTTAATACTCCTGAATACTGAAGAATTTAATTTCCTTCCTTGCATTTCTGTCCAAAAATGTATGTCTAAATTACAGAAACTTGTTAACCTATAGGGTTAAATTTCAGTATCTCTCATTTTAGACACCAAACAATGGAATTTATTTCAATGTATTTGGATAAGATTAGGTAAAAGTTCCCAGTAACAGCTAAAACAAAGAGTGCTTAAAATCTCTTGCCAAGTATTTTCTAGAATAGATGGGTCACCTTGATATCACATTGGTGAGTTAGATTTCATTGTTACAGAGGCTGTCAGCAATATGAAGGACTAAGAAGTGATTATCTAGCTTTACTTTTTGTGTGATCAGTTTCAGTTCTCAGTTCTTACTTCAAATCAGAAGCCATATTTAGACATTTTCTCATGTTTATAGGAGACAGACTTTGTTGCCAGGAGGAATGTATCATCTGTGAAGTTTAAACTTTTATGCCAGGATCATTCTTTGAATATATTTTTATAATGTTTTGTTTCCCCAGTAGGCTGCTTTGTGAGTATGAAATATTAAAGAGGATTGTATAAATTAAGTAATTTACTAAACTGTAAAAGACCATCCCTTAAAAGACAGATGTAAGTGGGGACAATCAGTTTCATGAGATAAACAAACAAAGCATCATAAATTGATCTAGCAAAATAGCTAGCTTAATTTGTATTTGCAAAAATGTTGAGGTAACTAGGACTTCAATAGAAATGCATCAAGAGGTTGGTGAGAAAGGCAAGGACTACTCTGTCCGTCTTCTGCCACTTCACTTGCTTTTAACTAGTCATAACAATTCTTGCAAGAAAAATCTGTGGGCTCATTGCAAAAATTGAATGGCTACATAACACTATAATTCTGTGCCCAACATTTCTGAGAGATTATACATACATATATATATGTTTTTTGAGGTTTTCGCGGGTATTTGTATGTAGGTCTGTGGTTATTCAGGTTTTCTCCCGCGTGAAGTTGGAGATGTCATTGCAACGTTTCGACGAAGTCTCATTCGTCATCTTCAGGCTGATTATCAGGCTTGTGTCTTCAGCCTTGTGCTTCTAGGAGCAATGTGAGAATTGCAGCTGTTTCTTCCTTTTAACTGCCGGTGGGGTTTGAACTGATAGGGTGGGGGCTTGGCTGTGTTCTGATTGGGTGGGGGTCAGTTTGCTTCCTGTATGGATTAGAGGGGTTTGGAGTGGTTAATGATGCAGCTGTGGTCTGGCTTCTGGTTTGTGGTCGTGACTCCGTAGTGTGGGTTTGGGTTTGTTTTTTGCGTGGGTGTTTGGTAGTGGTATCCTGTGTGGTTTTCGTGAGTGTGGGTATGGTGTCATTCTTTGTGTTAGGGACACGATTGTCAGTAAGTGCGGGTTTACAAATGGATGGTAGGCGGGAGGTGTCATATCGTTTATTCATGCTATGTGGGAGTTTTTCTATCTATATGGCTTCTCTGATTATTCTGTTGTAAAAGTGTTCTGTTTTGGCAATAGTTCTGGTTTCTTTAAAGTTAATGTTGTGTCCTGTGGCTTTGAGATGTTGGACTAGGGAAGAAGTTGGTTCCTCTTTTTTGTTTTTATTCTCATGTTCTTCTATGCGTGCACTTATTCTTCTGTTGGTTTGTCCGATGTAAGTGGTGGGGCAGGTGGTGCAAGGGATTTCATATACTCCTTGGTTTTCTAATTCAATTTGGTCTTTGGGGTTTCTTAGGATGGATCTGTCTGTGGTTCCTTTTATGTATGGGAGGAGGGCTTTTCCGTTTTCTTGTTCTTTGTCTTGGATTTTAGTGGGAGTTTCTTTTTGGATTAGGTTGGTGATCTTATTTCTATGGAATCCATTGGCTGTTAGTACGTTAGTGAGAGTGTGTAGTTCGGTTTTTAGGTGTTGTTCGTCTGCTAAGCGTTTTGTTCTGGAGATGAGTGTCTTGGCTACGGAGTTGATCTGTGCTGGGTGGTGGTGTGAGAGTGCGTGAAGATAGCGGTTTGTACATACATATGTATGTATTTGCCTTACATTAAAGGAGGGGGCAAAGCTAGAATTCTTCCCTATATTTCTATGACATTTTTTGTGAACTGCCCACATTTTGGCAGTATCAAAATGCATAAATACGTGTCTAATTTGGTCAAAGACTTAGCAGCTGCAACTACCCAGAATGTTAAGCTTGTTTTTTAAAACCTATTTTGTATCTTAATCTGTTGAGTGAGTCCAACCTATTGAATTGAATTGGATTGGATTGGATTGAATTGAATATGTTATTTGGCCAAGTGTGATTAGACACATAAGGAATTTGTCTCCGGTGCAGAAGCTCTCAATATACATGGAAAGCAACTGAATAATGATAATCATTATCATTGTCATTATCATACCAATAAAAGGCGAGAGTAAAAAAGATAATAAGGGTAAACAATACTACCTCCGTATTACACGGATAAATACACATAGACATTACACAGCACTATGAGAATTAGGTGTTCAGCAGAGTGATGGCATGAGGGAAAAACCTGTCCTTGTGACTAGTTGTTTTGGCATGCAATGCCCTGTAGCGCCTTCCCAAGGGGAGGAATTGAAACAGTTTATGGCCAAGATGTGAAGGGTCTTACATATCTTCTCAGCCCTCTTTCTGACCCAAACAATATACAGGTCCTCAGTGGAAGGCAGGTTGGTTGCAATTGTTTTTTCTGCAGTCCTAACTATTCGCTGAAGTCTATACCTGTCCTGTTTGGTTGCTGTACCAAAGCAGACAGTTATAGAAAGAAGCATAACTGACAGATTCAATAATTCCTCTGTAAAATTGTATCAACAGCTCCTGAGGCAGTCTGAACTTCCTGAGTTGACACAGGAAGAACATTCTTTGTTGTACCTTTTTAATGATGGCTCTAATGTTAAATGTCCATTTCAAGAGAGTTAGAGACTAGTGTATTGCAAAACCCCAGAAAATGAATCAATTCTGTAATCAACCTAATACGTCCTTGATGATGTTTGCTTTCAATTGTTTCAAATTCTTTCCCTATTCTTATCTTACTTCTTCCATTTACCCTTCGACCATTTTTCTATGACAAAATACATGGTAAAACGATTAAGGTGCCAGATGAGAAAGATGAGGACTTGGGTTTAAAACTGCTTTCAGCAATGAAATAACTATGGAATGTAGCTTTGGCCTCTGAGACCAATCTATCTCAATGTTGTTGTAAGGAACACTTGGAGGTGGCAAAAGATACTACCATCTTGAACACCTAATGCAGGGGTTCTCAACCTGTGGGTCGCGATCCCTTTGGGGGTCGAACGACCCTTTCACAGGGGTCACCTAAGCGTGCGCTAGCCCGCCACGCCCCCTTTGTCACCTCATTGCGCGCGGGGAGGGGGCGTGGAGGGGGTCGCGGCGGCAGGGCGGGGTCGTGGCATTAGGAAGGTTGAGAACCACTGACCTAATGGGAAAAAAATAATAGTTGCTCTATAGATACTCTTAAGCACTTGATAGTATTTTGCTATATGACTGTAATCCTCAGCCAGACTAGACATACATCCTTTGGCAAACCTTGTAATAGTCCACCAGTTTCTGGCTACATATAATAGAAAGCTAGTATTCAAAGATAAGAAGGAGTCCATGTCCAAAACTCTGAGTATCCATCATTGGTTTCCTTTTTTTTTTTTTTTTGCCATTTGAACAGACAGTTTTATATACCCCAAAAGCCTTGTGTCACCTGAATAAATGATAAGACATTTCTTCTGTCTTTGCCAGTGGCCCCCTACCTATAAATATAATGTTGAAATTAACAGTACCTCATTATTTTCTCCATGGCACTTTGTCATCAGCTACCAACATTGCCTATTGTTATAAGGAAAGTTGGGAAGTTGTAATGTTGCAAGGAAGGGCATGAAACAATTGGACAAGATAATCCATGTTTTTCCCTATTATGTGAATTCCCACTGCTTAATTAGATGACTTTATATTTAAAAGCAAATGGAATTATATCCAGGTTTATACTTAAAGCTAATGGACTTGTCCAAAGGATCTGTTTACAGTTTGTAAGTATCTTTGATTTAAACAAGTCTATCTTATGTATAACTAAATCTAGGACCAATGATTTCTCCAACATAGTTTGGGAGGAGATTCTGTATAGACATTATTTAATATTGTAAGCCACCCAGAGTCACCCTGTGGTAAGTTGGGGGGGAGGGGTGTCAATAAATTTAATAATAAATAATAATAAAATAATAAATTTCTACTGATTTGTATTCCCTCATTCTGCAATATACAACAATAGATATAATGTGATGGATCAGCACATAACACACATACATACAGGTATGTGCACAAAAACATATACATTGACCCTATGAGAATTCATACAGAAGCCTATCCCTCCTCAAAAGCAGTTCCTGAATTACTCCAAATACAGTGTGCCTAAAGTCCTCTGCTACTTTTCTTTCTCTTCTTCTTTCAGACACTGCTTTATACTTTCTTGTTCCAAGAGACCAGTAATTGTCCAGACTTGGCATCCACCTGTATATCCACATGTCTCTTATTTATCCATACAAGATATTCTTCCTTTTGCTTTCCCCTTCTCTTCCTAAATAAAGAGGAAAATAGTCCTTTCTCTGTCTTTTTTTGCTCTGATTCTTTATTCTTCCTTTTACTCTTCCTATTCTAAGCCAGAAGTGGGCAACTTGCCACTCTTAAGAGTTGCTTGTGATCTTTGGCCCAATTTCAGCTGTCTTTTGGAAGCCATTAGTTTAGCCCTTTAGCAAGAGCAATGTGTTCCTCTTACAACATTGCCTGGCAAGGAAGAAGAAGAAAGAGGGAGGAAAGGAGAAAGAAAGAGAGAAAGTCAGAGAGAATGGGATGGCAGAAAGATGGAAAGAAGAGAGATGGCAGAAAAAGGGGAAAAGGTGGGTCATCTCTAGCTCCACCCATTCATGTTTTCAACTCCACCCACTACTGTCATGTATTGTTGAAGATACATCCTCTGACAAACAGTTCTCTGCTTCTGTTTCAGACATAATGCACTTCTCTTGCCCCACTTGCAGTTCTTCACAAAATCTTGAGTTAACTGGTTCCCCTATTTTAATTTTTCCTGCTGGAGAGAATCATTCCTAGCTCTTTCCACCAGCATTCACAGCAGCAGGTTCAATTCTCTGACGCCCCCATCCTCAATCTCTATCCTGTAATTGAGCCACACAGGCTGTCACAGCCAGTGAAGAGAAGCAAGAGAACAGCACCCCCCTCCCTTCCTCCAAACTGCTACAGCATTAATTAAGTTGCCAGGGTAGCCACCTGCTTGCCTTCACCCTGCCGTTCCAGTGCATCTTTGCACCACCTCCAAGGCCTGACTTGTGTGTGGGAAGACACAGAAGTTTGGGGAAATGTTCATCTCCCCACCACAGCCACCCTAGATTTCACAAAACCTTTTTCACATCTCTTGAATGCAGAAATACTGTACCAAGTGGACCTGCCAAGAAAAAAAATCATCTGCACAGAGAGAGAAACAATAAGAAAGGTCTTAGCAGTGGGGAGATAAATATATTTAGATATGATTTCCATAGTTCTTTTCTTTCTACTCTGCTGAAAAGTATTTCTTAACAAAAACCTTCCAAAATGTTATTTCCAACCCCCCACCCCACCCCCCCACAACATCCTCCTCTTTATACATATGTGGTTAGGAAGGAATATTTCCTCTAATCAGACGAGATGGGCACACACAGGGCACTAAGCCACCACTTGTTTTCTTCTGGCCTAACATGCATGATGTGTGACCCTGACCAATGTGATTTGGCAGGGATTGAGAACCTGGAATTAGGAAGCCTCATGTAGATTCTGCCTGCTTTTCTACAGCCACCCAAATTCAGGGATTCTGTAAACTCTCAATTGATTTAATCTACTGATGTTGGCTGAGCAAAGGAAAATATTGTTTCCATACAACCCAGACAAATCCTGAGAGGCCATCAGCAAAATTCCCTCTAAATGGAGTTGTTCTTATGTTGATAATCTTCTGGGGGATGTATCAAGCACCAGCAGCATGAGGAAAGCAGTTGCTTTATATTCTGTTCTGAGCAGCCTAAAGCCACCATTTAAATCATTCTCTGGAACTGCAAGCATTTAAAATAGCAATTTCCCACGGAGCCCTGCAGCAATTTTACATTGGGGCATTTTGAGGAATATTTAAAAGGTCAAAAATGTGTAGTGATACAGAGGAGTGGAAAGCCAGGCCGGGATTTAGTTGCAGCTGTGGACTCTGGGCAATTGGTAACTGCTAAATGATGGCATGTGGTAATGTCAGCTCCTTCCTTTTCAACCATCAGAATGAATCCATGTGACTCCTAGACTGGCTTGCAATTAGTTGGGACCTCTCTTTTTTATATATTATTTGTTTGAAATATATATTTTACATGCATAAGTGTTCTACTCATTGCAGGACAACAAATGAAAATGGAGCTTATTCAATATCAGTTCTTCTCTAAACAACATATGCTTCCTTGCTCTGTAATATTGTATAACGTGGCCTGCATCACACACCAAATTCCCTTTTACCCATAACTGTATACAACTCATATAAATAGATCCCAGATGTGAACTCACTAAAGGCACAGAGGAACAGTCACAGAGGATAAACTGACTGACAGAGCAACAAGCCATTGAAGTTAAATAAATCCTCTAAGTCTGAGATAGTCGACCTCAGCAGCTCAGAGGCTGAACAGAGAAATGGGCCAGATTTGGCTGAGATGTGGAGAGAGAGAAAAAAAATCCCAAAGCATTTCAGGTTTCAACTGGGAATTGGAACGAATGCAGAATGTCCAAGGTGAGAATAAGAACCGTTTATTGAAGATAGTGAGAAACAATTACCGATTTTTTTTTTTAGCAACTACCATCATATGTTGCAGCTTCAAGAAGCATAGTAGAAACAAAGTCCAAAACCTATTATGTTTGATTTTATTTCCTACCCTACCTAATGGACTCTATTCTCTATTTGATGGAATCTTGCTCATCTACATTTGCTCTGCTGGATCTGCTATCATGGTATTCTTCACGAATAGCGTTTGATGTAGTGAATAAGGCACCAGGCTAGGCACTGGGGGCACAATGAATTCTAGTTCTGCCTTAGGCACAAGCTTGGGCAAGTCACTCGCTCAGCCCTAGGAAGAACCGATAAGAGCAAACCACTTCTGAAATCTTGTCAAGAAACCTGCAGGGATTAGTCCAGGCATTCCCCTGGGAGTCATGATTAACTTGAAGGCACGTATGCGCGCGCGTGCGCGCACACACACACACACACACACACACCGTGTGAGACCCATCACTATTCCTAGGGGACAAGTAATAGGGCAGGGAGTCAGGAGGTTGGTGACTGTTCTATTCTTAAGCATTCTTCCTTCCTGATCATATGGCACAGAGTAGAGTTTTTACTTATTTAATTTATATGCCACCCATCTCAATCTGCAAAGCAATTAAGAGGTTGCAAAGAATATCAGAAGCCATGCGCTGCATGTTTTCCCTTCTTTCTTCAATTTTTCTAACTTTGCCATGAGATCGTATATTCTGGTACGTGTTTTTTTTACCCATATACTAACCATGTTCAACTCTGTTGAGATTTTTGAGGTATCATATTTTAAACCTAACTTTCCCAACTTGGTGTCAGCCCTCTAGAAGTGTTGAGACTACAATCCCTTGGCTATGCTAAATGGGAAATCTCACAGCTATATTTCCAACATACCTGGAAGGTTCCCCCCACTACTGAAGAAATCCGGGCTATTTCTTCAGGCAAATGAAATAAAGATATTTAGACTTAATAGGGAGTTAAGGAGATTTGCCAAAATGTAGGCATCTTTACCAGAAAAATAGGTTGCATTGGGTGGATCCAGATACTGTGGTTGAAAAATGTGACCAATGAATCCAGCCAACATAGCTTGTTGAGAAAGGTTAAACAAACTAGGGTTCTTATGCAATGTATAAACTGATGTGATGTATAAAGTTGGTTAAAAATTTTAACAGCTAAAAGAAATACTCCCTTAATGGGTACAAACATATATCATTTAAAACTTTCCTTCCACATTTTACCCCCACCCCATTAATGTGTGCTAGCAGCAGAGACAAAAGGACAAGATAACTGCAGTGGTTATAGCAGCCCTTCTCCAACCAAGTGATCTCCAAATGGGTTCTAACACCTTTTAATCCCCAAACAGCATGGCTATGAACTGTATTGCTCTAAAGATTAACTCAAAATTCAGCATTATCCAGTTGGGACAGGATTGTCTACAATAAAAACACAGTCCCCTTTACTGATCAGATGACACGTCAATTCTGTTGAAGCCATGAATTTAATGCACAAAATTCACCCCATCCTATTAAAAATCTTAGGAATAGCTTGTCATTCTGGTGGAACTTGTCTAAGTAGTTGTTTCCAAAGGCCTTGGAGTTAAAGACCTGAAATTCGGATGCTTGGTCAAAATACTTGAAACCATCTGGTTGGTGCTCAGCCTTTACCTTCTGTCTTCCACCTCCACCCCAATAGTAGATTTATTTTGATTTACACAGATAAAGATAAGAATCAAACCAAGCTGTACCAAAGAAAATTCTGCCTACATGCAAGCTGCCAAGTTCTACCAATGAACATGTCAAACTACTAAGCAGTATATGACTCAACTGGCATGCATATGGTGGAAGTCACGCATGCAAAGTAGCCAAGGCCAGGATATCAGTCATAATTCAATAGGATTTCCGCCTAGTTATACGTACGGGGCAAAAAAAAACCCTGCAGCCTTCAGAGGAAACAACTGTACCACCTAGAAAGCATTCATCTCCTATAGCAGGGTTGTCAAACTCGCGTCGTCACGTGACGTATCGGGACTTTTTCCCCCTTCGCTAAACTGGATGGGGGCAGGGCCAGCACGTGACACATCTGGCCCAAAGGCCGCGCGTTTGACACCCCTGTCCTATAGTATACTTTTCTAGAATGACTGTTGGATTCAGGAACAAAAATCCAGAATACTTGGAGGCAAGCCTGAGTCCTTCAATCTTTTCCAGTACAATGCAGTACTGGGTTATCTGTTAAATAAGAGAAAGATTTCCTTCACTACAGAATAACTACAACGAAGCTCTGTATCTTGTACAAGCAACATTCCTATACTCCTTGGTGCTCTCTGAGCTTGGTTGTTTTCTTGCAGATGTTTCATTACCCAAATTAGATAACATCATCAGTGCTAGTGATTACTAGTGATTACCAGCACTGATGATGTTACGTAGTTTGGGTAATGAAACATCCACAAGAAAACAACCAAGCTCAGAGAGCACCAAGGTCCTATCATTTCAGAACTGAGCTACAAATATTCTCCTTTATTCCTATACTCTTACCGGCAAATCTGAGCCTTGCCAAAGTTTTTTCTTTGACTAATAATGTTCCATGCTGGTTGACAAATTCTAGGAGTTCCAGTTTTCATCTCATTTGAAGAGGCACCAGGTTGGGAAAGTCTGGATTAATCTTTTACTTAACAAACCTTACCTTTAGTTAATATTCTAGATGATATGGCAGCTTATAGAGAGTCCACTTTGTGCAATGATTAAGGCATCAGGCTAGAAACCAGCAGACTGAATTTTAGTCCAACCACAGACACAAAACCACCTGGGCAATCTTGGCCCCAGGAAGGAAGCAACAGCAAACCACTTCCAAAAACTACAGGGACTTATCAGACTGATTCAAAGAAAAAAAAACAGTCTTACATATAGCCTTGTATAACAAAGTATTCCTTTTTATCTCTCTTGAATTTACTACCAATCAAGTTCACTTCTATGTATTATGGGAGAGGGACAAAGAAGTTTTTTTTCCTATCTCACCTTTACTGTTACTGTTAGTTTTATTTCTATGCCGCCCAACTCCCGGAGGACTCTGGGCGGCTTACAACAATAAAAACTTTATAAAAATATAAAAACTATTAACAAGAAACATATTAAAAACATTCAACAACTAAAAACCCATACACACCGTTTCATGGCCGGATCTCGCCAAATTACAGAGGCGAGATCAACGGTCCCAAGCCTGCCGGAACAGCCAGGTCTTCACGGCTTTCCGGAAGGCCAGCAGGGTGGGGGTGGTCCGGATCTCAGGAGGTAACTGGTTCCAGAGGGCCGGGGCAGCCACAGAGAAGGCCCTCCCCCGCGGGCCCGCCAGCCGGCACTGTTTAGCTGACGGGACCTGGAGGAGCCCAACCCTGTGGGATCTTACCGGTCGCTTTATTGCTATAATATATGATTTCATCTTTAAGGTTCACGTATTTTTTCTTAGTAGCCATTTGGTTCAAGTTCACACACTTTATTTTGAAACCTAGTTTTGGACTTTACATTTGTAATTGCTCTTTCCTTATTTATGCAGGAAATAATGTTTATTTATTTGGTTTACTTATTATTAATATCTTGCCCCAGCCTTGCTTTCCAGATGTGTTAGATTAAAAATCCCATAAACCCAATTATCACGTAGGCTAGAAGTGATGAGACTGTGGTTTAGCACATCTGGAAGACTTCCAGGTGGGGGAAAGTGGGTTATTTTATTGTTTTATCCTTTTGGCCTATATGTATAATAAGTGACTTAGTTCAATCATAAACCCAAAATATTCCCCTGTGATTCCCTGAAGGAAAGGCAGGTTTCATGTTCAAATCACAATAAAAAATTAAAGTGAAACTCTAAGCATGCTTACTTGGAATTTATTTCCATCAAAATAAATAGATTTACTTGCATTTAGAATGGGGCTATTATAGTGAAATATGTCCTGTCCTCTGCCATAAATCTCATAGATGGAATATTGCTCACCCCTATACAAAATTATATGCTATGAAATTGACTAAGGAAAAGACAAAGTACTAAATGGTATCCAAAATGAAGCCATATGTTCCCTCTTGATTTCACTTTCCTTCAACAGCAAATATGAGAAGTTATCAGAAATACATACTGTACAAGTGTAGAATTGGTGGTTTCAGCTTATTATTGAGAAAATTGGATGATGTTAAAACACATATGCACACACACACACACACACACGCATACCAGTAATTTTTAGATGTGCTTGATGTTTAAATTCTAAACAAAAACCAGGTGCATTATTGTGCATATCCAAAAGCAGCAATTGCGATTTGGAAAGTTACAGCTGTTGTGATGAGCCTTTACAAAAAAGGGCTCTAGTACAGATCCTGTGCTAAATTTTGATGGCAAAACTTATAAAAGTATGGAAAGCAGCAATTAAGACACATTCTTGGTTATTTTCCCAGTGAAAGAGAGCAGGGGTGGGTTCTAACTTACCTTGCTGCCGGTTCGCTTCCTCCCACGCCGCGTGGGTGCTCCTTGTGGGCGCGCGCGTGTAAAGCACGTGCACACATGCGCAGTGCAAAACCCCCCCCCCAAAAGCCGAAAACAAGATGGCGACACATGCGCAGTGCCGGAAACTCGGCTTCTGTGCATGCACAGAAGAAAAAACCCCCGGAAAAAATTCAAAAAATAATAATAAATAAAAAATCCAAAAAATCCCAATTCAAAAAAAAAATAAAAAAAAAAGATGGCGTCGTCCATGGACTGGCACTGACCGAACCGGATCCATGACGTCATCGTGATGTCACCAGTGGGTTGCTACCAGTTCGGGCGAACCGGTCCGAACCGGGAGGCACCTCTGAAAGAGAGGCATATTTTGCTTTTAAATGTTTGGTCAATTAATAATTTGAGAAATCCCCTTTTTATGTTCAAGTGATTAAAATGTTGGCTTTTTTGGGGGGGGGTACTCTACTTGCACGTTCTGTATTGTGGTACATGAAAGTGTGCAAACCTTACTACATACACACAATTACCCATTATCTATTGCACCATTTTATCTATTTGATAATTTCACTGACATCTTATATATGAAAAATAGTGAACTTGTAACCCTAAATTAGCCAAACTACGGTACTACTTTTTGCATGTCTCACAGCTGACTATGCTGGTTGGGCTGCTGGAAATTGTAATTCAGTAATATCAGATAGTGATAATTTATGCATGCTTATATGATAATATGTTTCACTTACCTTGACATGGGTTACTTTTTCAACAGACGTGCAGTGCCAACTGAGTAAATACCTGAAATAGTTCTGCTAATTACCTGAATGATTAGCCTTGTCTATGCAGAAGGACAAATGTCAAGAGAGAACCACATAAAAAAAATAAAATAAAAACAAACTGCTATACTGTATCTGTTGCCTTAAAAAATCATTTGCTTAGTTTTAATAATGAAGTGCTTTTTCAAACTTCATCATCATTTTCCTGACAGAGAAGATTTCTGAAATGCTGCACAAAAACAAGATGGAAGAACACTGGAGCAGAACTTCAGGTGAAGTGAAATTAGGAGCAGGATATTAGCTAGATCCATGATGGCGAACCTATGG
Organism: Thermophis baileyi; assembly: GCA_003457575.1. NCBI lineage: Eukaryota > Metazoa > Chordata > Lepidosauria > Squamata > Dipsadidae > Thermophis > Thermophis baileyi. Next base: position 2,708,242 of record QLTV01002534.1, on the reverse strand, counting down.
CACGCGTGCCACAGGCGGCACACAGAGCCATATCTGCCGGCACACGAGCTGTTGCCCTAGCTCAGCTCCAGCGCGCATGTGCGCGCCGGCCAGCTGATTTTCAGCTCACGCGGAGGCTCTGGGGGGGCGGGGGAGGGCGTTTTCATCCTCCCCAGGCTCCAAGAAAGCCTCTGGAGCCTGGGGAGGGCGAAAAACGGGCCTACCAGGCCCACCGGAAGTTGGGGAGTGGGGGGGTGTCATGCGCGCATGCGCGGGGCAGCATGGGGGGGTCACGCGTGCATGCGTAGGGGGGGGGGGGCAGGGGGCATTGAATTATGGGTGTTGGCATGCGCACGCATGCAATAGCGCACACGCACGCACTTTCGGCACCCAAGGAAAAAAAGGTCGCCATCACTGAGCTAGATCTTTTCTCCATTTTCTGCTTGGTCAAAGAATATACCCAGCTCTGGAGCAAATGTCAAGAGTTGCCTTTCTTCTATTTTGTTGTAACTTTCCCTCATCTTTTGAGATTATTTATTTTGAATGACAAACTCTAGAATATTCTGCTTTAAGTAGCTTGTTCCTATACAACAAGACAATAGCTAGCTTAAAGTTACCAAGTGAGCTTTATGATCAAGTGGAGATTTGAACTTGAATCTGTCAAATCCAGTATATTAAACCTATATTATGCTGGCTGTTAGGCAGATAATTGTACAAATCTATGGAAATAGCCTTGAAATACATATTCCGAAACTGTTACATTTACAAAAAGAACAGAAACATTCCACAAATCCTGGTAAGGATAAGTTTCCTGTTTATCTTATGGGACTGACAATTATGAATGCAGAAACAGATTCTCCTTGAACTTTGTTAGTTGGAAAACTGCCTAGTTTTCCAGGAAGGTTTTTAAAATTGGAATTATATACATATGGAGGCATCCTAAAATCCTTAAGTGAAAGCAAATCAGGATTTTACTGATAAAAGAGAAAGAAAATTCCAAAGTTGGGAAGAAATATCCAAAACTGCTTCTGCAGATACCCTCAGTGCTTGGACTATAAGCAGTTGACTGGGATATTTGGAAAAGCAGGAAGTTCCTAAGCTATCTGCATCTACTGGTTATTTTTCAAGATAGTTGTTAGTGGAAATTGTCATATTTTGAACCAAGAGGTGCATATAAGTTTTTCATCGTGGATTTCGCAGTTTGGGTAAGTGATTTAATTTGGGAAAAGTACACATAGAGGAAAGTTTTTTAAAAACAGGTCCTTGTGTGCATTGCTTGTTCTGATTGGAATTTCCAATGGTTGCATGAAAAGCAAAAATATTAAATACTGAAATCAAGTTTTCCCATGCAAGTTCGCTTCAAGTGTGAATGAAAGATTACAATCTGACTACACACACACACATAAAACATATATTTTGCAAAATTGTTCATTGCAGCTGTTTTTGTCTTCCATGGCAGAGCTGCGCATCTTCAGGCAGCCCGTGTTCCATTTTTGTGGCTGCCAAAGTCTCCCTGATTATATTGTAGGAATCTGATGGCATAATTTTAAGAAATATGTTTGGGAGGGACATGTATGTATAAATAAAAAAGAGAACTGGTATGCTGAGCTTCCAACAGACACTAAGTATAATCCTACTTCTATTATGAAGATGTATAAACCCTGATCCAAGATTTCCATGAGTACAAATTTAGTAATAAGATAAAAGCACAAAGGTGCATGTTATATTATTTGGAACAGCTATTGGCTAGATCAATCACGTATGGAAAAAACCCCTAATAATTTCTGATCCTTCCGTAATAGCTACATTCCTGCCGTTTACATTCAAATAGCATTACCACTCTGCTATCTTGATCAGTACTACTCACATCATCTCCAATTTAGTGCCTTTGAGATTTCTGACTTCAAGCACAATCAGTCCAGCAAGCATGGCTCATGTTCAAGGATGATGGGAGTTATAGTCCAAATGCAGCACTTTCTGTGAAGCTGATCTGTGCTGACTGGCAGTAATTTTCTGAATTTTAAACAGTTCTTTTCCATTTATGCCTGGGGATGCCAGGAATGGATCTTGTGATTTTCTGCCTAGAAAGCATGAAATATTTCAGAGAGAAATATTGTGTACTAAACTAAAAGACTCCATGAGACCTTCAAACCATACATGTTCATATGTGCCCAAACAATAAAGCCTTGCATTTGGCCTTCCATTTTCCATGTGTTTGTGCTTGTTACATGATGCTGACAATCCTTCTATAGGTTTTCCCACAGTAACATGCAACACTGAGGTGCAACATCTTGATGCTCATCAGCAAGAGGAAGATGTTGCACCTTGCAAATTGTAGTTCATTTTTATCAAGAATCAATGAATTACTAAAAAAGAAGCAGCAGCCATTCTGCTTGCACAGCCTACCTCAATAGGACGTCAGCTTTGATACTTCAAAAGTCCTTTTATATTCCATGTGGGTGACCTTTAGGTGACCTTCCTCATTATCCGCCCCCTCCAATTTTTTTCTGTATACTTTCTTTTGTTCTTGGGGAGAGGGTTTCCCAACTGAACCAGCTGAGCTAGGGCTGGATATATGTTATTACTGATAAAGTAAGATGGGGCTGCAGGGTTTTGTATATTGCGCATAACCCAAACAAAAGGCTGAAAGAGGGGGGTATTGCTTTAATCCAGCTGTTAATGGGCATATGCTCCAATAATAGAACTATTCCACCCCACTTCCCTTATCACCAACACAAAACGCAGTAGGATGATTCTGCTCTGAATCTTACACCTACATTTTGTCAGTTCATGTGAAATAGCGGTAGATTTGGAGGGGGAAAAAATCCTCCCCAAAACAACCACAACAAAACAGACATTAAACTCACAAGAGGATTTCCCCTAGGAATTGCTCCACTGAAAAAAAAAAAAAAAAAAAAAAAAAAAAAAAAAAAAGTATGCTTGTAAAATTGCCCAGAATATTCTAACACACGTCAGGACAGATTGTACAGAATATTTTTAAGGTTGTTAATTAAGACTTCATTTGAATCAGAGATCATTAGATTCAGCTTTGGGATAAGGCCTGGTTTGGTACACTATGTGTTTTTACAGAGAGATAGCGGAAGCCACTATCATGAATTATTTTTGTGTATTCCTTAGTTGCTCTGAATAAATAAGTACAATCCTTTGCCCTTTTTTCCCCTCAGGACCCCTTTGCACTATTAAAAAATTATGGAGGATCCCATAAGAGCTTTTTTTGTATGGGTGATATCTACAGATATTTATTATATTAAAAATAAAATTCACTGTTGCTATTTTTCATAATTGTTTTATGGGATTTTAATATTGTGTTATTTTTCAACATGGGCTGGCAAATAATTTTCATTTCATGGACCTCTGAGAGAGTCTTGTGTTGGGGCAGGGTTTCCAGGATCACACTTTAAGAAACACTGCCTTAGAAAGTCATAGACATCTGCTATTAGGAGGGGACAATTTTTAAAAAAAAAAAAAATCTGTTTTGGGGAGTTGGGGGTTGGTGGTGGTGGTTGAGACTCAGGGCATATTGGTTTGGAATTTCATTTGTTTAAAAAGAAAAAAAAAAGATGTTTGCAGGTTGTACCTTACTTTCAGTGGCATGATCTTCAGGTGCTCTCGGGAGTGACAAACATAGGCTGAGGGATTGTGATAAGTTAGAAGTAATAGACAAGGTGAGGATACTGCATTCTAGCATATCTTTACAAAAAAATTAGTCTAATTGGATGAAGAAGCTGTTCTAAAATATTAGAGTTCATGAAATGGAGATCATGATCAAGAACACTTCTGAGAATGGCCAGATTTCTATCTTCATTTCTCCAGCTCTATGTGTTTTAGTCTGGGATCGGATGGAGCTTATCTACATAGGATGAAATTTCCTTGGATGTAAGGAGTAAAGCTACAAAAAGGGGCTTACAAACAGCTCTTCTGTGGCCCTCAAGAGTTCCCATGAAGCCTTTCCCTCTTCAGACTTTGGGGAGCGCCGTAACAAGTAAAACAGATGACTTAAGGCCTTACAAAAGTTTCAACCGTATGCTGAACTCCTTTAAAAAACACACTTATCTACCTGAAAAATGGGCGACTTGAAGTTGTGGGTCTGGAAGAGTTTTAAACATGCCACAGGAGCCACATAAATCCCACAAAACTAATCCTGCTAATGTAGACAAAGCCCTAGCTATTTTTCTTTAAATACTGTACACATATAAGCTGTCTTTTGTGTAATTGCATATATGGTTCCAGGTGGAGAGTGAGAAACAATCAGGTGCATTTTACCTTAAGCATCTACTTGTGCCTCTAACAAAACTATAGCACGTAGTTATAGACAGATACTTAATTTCATAAAAGAAAACGCTTCTATCTCCTGGCCTCACTCCCACTTTTTGTTTCTTCCTTACCCATTTCTTCTCCCTTATCTTTCTTTCTTGAATATTTAAGTTGTTGCAATTCTTCTTTGCCCCAGTTTCCACAGATGACCTTCATCGTCTTATTCAGGCCCAGTACCTACTCCTTCCCTTCTTCTAATGACAAAAAGAAATGAGTTTAAATATGCTGAAAGCTCCTCAGTTCTTGCACCTCTGTAAATACTCATTTGTCTTGAACAAATTCCTCCATGGAGGTGGTTCTAGTACAGTGATAGCAATAGCAATAGCAATAGCAGTTAGACTTATATACCGCTTCATAGTGCTTTACAGCCCTCTCTAAGCGGTTTACAGAGTTAGCATATTGCCCCCAACAATCTGGGTCCTCATTTTACCCACCTCAGAAGGATGGAAGGCTGAGTCAACCTTGAGCCAGTGAGATTTGAACCGCCGAACTGCAGCTAGCAGTCAGTTAAAGTAGCCTGCAGTGCTGCACTCTAACCACTGCGCCACCTCGGCTCATTGGCGAACCTTTTGGGGTTGGCATGTCAAAAATTTGAAAAATGCCTAACTTGGTTCTGTTGGTGTGTCGTCCCCCCCCCCAATAAAGAAGAAACAATTCTCTATCTTCCCCCTATCTAGGCAGGGGTCACTTGGCAGCAGTGCTGAATCTGGGCCTGAAGTAGAGGGCACAGCCTCAATTTCAGCCTTAGTTCTGCCACTTAAAAAGGCTGCTTCATGTCATTCCTCAAGGGGTGTGAGCCTTGGAGAACAATGCAATTGACCCATGGTCCAGTGCTCTCCAGAAACTTTTGTGAGAACAGGGCACTGCTTTCTATCATAATTGTTTTTGGAAGTTGCTGAATGCTGGCGTGTCACCTCAAACATTGTGGCATGTCACCTTTGACACACGTCATAGGTTCACCATCACTGCTCTAGTAAGTAATGTGGATTGCATTCCCCCCCCCCTAGTCATCCTGTTTCTTTTCTTTCTTTGAAAGAAACAGATCCACTGTTGGAAATCAGGAAGACCAAACAGGCCATCTGAAAGCTGAGGTCCTTTGTTCATTTAAAATGATATAGTAACACATACTACTATACCGTGCAATAACCACCATTTTGAAGCCCACTCTGCAAATAAGGAAATGAGGCTGAAAGCTCAGCTGGCAAATTCATGATAAAGGTGAAATTAGAACCTTCACTATCACATTCATAGATCAATCTACAACCGATATGTTATACCAGCTCTTTATAATTACTTTTATAGTTCACAAAGTTAAAGGTACCAACATATTAGTAATATTTAAAAAATGAAATATCACAGCAGCTCAAAACTTGGGGACTATCAAAAATAGAGGCATATTTGTCATAAATGACACATAGCAACCCCTAACCGATGTTTTAATCTGCTCTGATCTTTGGAGTTATACAAGATAAGGGATTTTATGGAAAATAAGAATGAAGATCCCACTGACTGCCATTATTAAACTTCCACAATACCCAGAGAACCATTATACCCTAAATCAGCGGTTCTCAACCTGTGGGTCGCGACCCCTTTGGGGGTCGAACGACCATTTCACAGGGGTCGCCGTGCGCGTTAGCCCGCCATTTTGGTGCCACCGTCACTGTAGGAGTGAAAAGGTCCCTGTTCGGCCGTGCCTGCGGGTCGCCGGACAGCTAGTAGCTCGGACGCCGCCATTTGGGTTTTTCTACCCTCTGCGCATGCGCAATGTTTTGCGCATGCGCAGAGGGTAAAAGAACCCAAATGGTGGCGTCCGGGCGAAGTCCGCCCCCTTTATCACCTCATCCTGCGTGGGGAGAGGGTAGGGAGGGGGTCGCGGTGGTAGTGGGGGGGGGTCGCGGGGGGGTCGCGGCATTAGAAAGGTTGAGAACCACTGCCCTAAATATTTTAGAAAATTAAAATGGCAGCTCTTCAAGCCTCCAGATACCCACATCTGAGTGCCAGTTTTTTTTTTTTAAAGTCATCAATGAGTATAAGAACAACATATTGATATAAGGCCTGGTTGGGTAATTAGTGGTTTAGAATGTTGCAGGAAATCAGTTATTCTCTTAGCATCTTATGCGAACTAGGTGATTGTCACTTAAAGCCATGATGTAGTTTACTGCTTGCTAATCGAAGAAGAATTGATGCCTTTGAACTGTGGTGCTGGCATAAATTACTGCATATACCATGGACAGCCAGAGTAACTGACAGAGAGGTGTTAAATCATATAAAACCAGACACATCACTGGAAGCTAAAATCATAAGGCTATGTCTGATTTATTCTGGTCAAGTTATGCGTGCAAATTCATTGGAGAAGGCAATGATGTAGGAATGGTTAGTGGACAAAGAAGAATTGGCAAGCAAAGAACACACTGGCTTGTTGATTCAAAGTTGAATATACAACAATTGAAAGAAGCTGTGCTTGACTGGGCAGCATGGAGAGCACTTGCCTATAAAGTCACCAAGAGTCATACATGACTAAATAGTTAAAAACAACAACTGTTTACTGCTTGGGCACAGCGATTTATGTGAGTACAGCAATTGTGTTATGTTTACCCAAGTTCAGGATTAAGCCAAACTCTAAACTTGAGATGAAATATTAATCATAGAACTCTGCAATCTCTTTTAATAGAGATCCTATAATGTGAATTATGATTCAGCTTTGCCCTTTTACTTGTGTATCAAAACTACGATGAAATGATGGACTGTAGTTACTGCATCAAAGGAAGGACAGAGTTAATAATTTCATTATTCAAAAGGCAGAAAACTCAGAGATTTTAATGTTAGGATATGAAGGGCAGATGACAGAATAAAAAAGGAAAAAGAAATAACCTGGTGTTGTTTTTAAAGAGAAAAACATTGATAGCTTCTTCTGATAATCATTCTATAATTAAGCATCCAGGAGGAGTTTCTTAAGTATTCTAAGCAAAAATAATTTATATCCTACATAATCATACACCAATAAATTAAATAACATTTTTATTGTTCAAAGTCAACTGATCTTTTCAGTAACCTTCCCACAATCTTATACTACAAAACCAGCAACCAAGAGAGAAGTTCACCATAAAAACTCCTACACACACCATTTTGAAATGGGGACACTGACTTTTTCTCAGCGCTAGGAAGGAGGTAAAGGTAAACCAGTTCTGAAAAATGCTGCCAAGAAAATTCTAGGGGGTAGTTGCCAGAAGTCAAAACTGATTTGAAGGCACAATTTTTTATAGATCCCAAAAATAAAGTTGGAATAAATTATGATATTGTTGATCAAATAAATCTAGACTGGCTACACTTTCTATTTTGTTTTAATTTAGGCCAGCATGGGTATGAATACATGTGCTCTTCCCATTTCACATACCCAAATCCACTTGCATAACAAAAACCATTACAAAAATACTCCTGAATTTGGGAAAAGTTCATTCTTGATATATAAGCACTAGTAAATAAGAAAAGCATCTTACATATACTTAGCCTTCTCTTTCCAAATGGTACTTTTAGAAAACATAAAAGGAGGGATGTAATAGCTGTGTTTTTTATATTGAGAGCTGTGATTTATATTTTATATTTATATGGAGATATTTTCAAATTATATTACAGCTCTCAATATTTCATTTATATTCACTCTTCCACTGTTGAATATGATTCAGTCAAGCCCAGAAACTTCATTCTATTTAATATAAGGTATGGGACAAAAGATGAGTAATTGGCAATTAATTGTGATTAGCTATCATTAGGTCTATATCTGGAACCTATTTAGACATTTTTCTGCTAACATGGTTTGCATCACTGATGGCGTTCTTCTGGTCTAACTCTGGAAAACCATTTGGGTTTAGGTACAACCGTAGGGAATTCCAAATATGAAGGGGCTAAGCTAATTCAGTGTTGCTTAGTTACATTCTGAGGTGAGTGATTGCTAGTTGTCTCAAAACAGACACATTTCTATCGCTTAATAAGGTAGAAGATCAGCATTATAGACACACACATTTCACTCTTTCTATATAGGAGTATTGGAAATACCTTGTTTCTATTCAGGTAAACAAAATTTCTTAGTATGGCAAAAATGTAGCTTACTTATTTGGAAATAATGGGGGGGGGGAATCAATATACGACTTTTTTCTTTGGTATGAGCCAGACTGGTAAATATATTTTCAACCACATTTTAATGTCTCGGTTTTTTCTAGTGCTGATAACTAATTTCTCAGTTTTGATAAAAGGGAACCTAGAAATGAATTTTGCATTGCATTCAGGGATTATGTTCATGTATTGTTTTATTATCTGGTCATACAAAGGAATCATTCTGGAGAATGGTACAAAAGCCCAGAAGACAAAGTATTGCTGATTAATCTATATAATAAAATCCTTGGTGGGTCTTGGACAGAAGCATGTCCACAAACATATTAAGAAAAGTTACCACTTACCATACAATAATTAGCTGCTACTTTAAAAAAAAGCAAACAACCAAAAAGGCAGCTTAATTGGGAAGTTCTCTCGGTGACAGTCAAAAAGCTCATTTCCAAGAGATTCCTAATGGTCATTCATTTACCATTGGGCAAGGGATGATCTAGGGCAGCTACTGTTATCAGTGCCAAGCTTTTACTCTTTATATTCCAACAATGGCTATTATTGCTATGATTATATAATACTTTGCCTTGCCATATTTTTTTCTATTCTTCATTTGCTCTTTCTTGTAGACCAGTTTGGTCTCTCCAGTACTCAGTATGCCTTTATGGTGTACTAGTCTCAATGTATCTTCTTCACTGTCTTTTACATATTCTTCTAAGGCCATTTTTTCTTCTTCTTCAACTATCTGGTGTACTTGCAACAACCCACCTATTTTCTTTAGTAAGTAGAGCCTGTCAGCATCCCTGTGTGGAAGAAGGGCATGATTCAATGTCACTATTTTTCTGGTCTTTCTATCCAGGGATTTTAATTCTGCCTGAGTCCAGTCCATTATTCCAGCTGTTATCTAATGACTGGAATTGCCTATGTGTTAATTGTCTTGATGGTATTTCCTGAGTTTGGCCTTTAAGATCTTCTTCACTTTCATGATGTATTTCTATCTAACCTTCTTGACTTCAGTGTGCTTAATTTGTTAGCCTGCATGATGCCTATGTATTTGTAGTGATTGTCTTCATCCAGACTCTTGATCTTATTTTCATAGGGCTTCATAATTCTTTTAGTTTTTCACTATTTATCTCCTACTGATGCAACGGTGACACATTTGTCTAGTCCAAACTCCATTGCCATATCTTAGCTATATAGACCAAGAGTGCTGAGTAGCAATTATATTTCAGATGGTCAGATTCTTTTCATACAGCTTCAGATTGTCCATGTGAAGGAGATGGGATAGCATGGCAGATGTTTTTGATGTTTTACAGCCATGGCATGATTTGTTCAGTATTGTTGACAGAGCAATCAGTGCAATGAGAAACAATAGTGGTGATAGTGAGTCTCCTTGAAAGATTTCTCTTGATATTTAGCCTCTCCCAACCTATCACCATTGATAAGCAACCATGTCTTCCACTGTGCCATTAATCATTGCCCAAAGCTTCAGATGTTTCTACTAACTCCTGTTATGTCTAGGTACTTAATTATCCAATCATGTGGCAGGGAGTCAAATGCCTTCTTGTAATCAATCCAAACTACATTCAAGTTGGTGGTCCTCCTCTTGCAGTTTTCCAAAATCATCTTGTCAATTAGAAGTTTATCTTTTGTTCCTGTGCTATTTGGAGAGATTCCTTTCTGCTCAGGTGGAAAGAGCTTGTTTTCAACTAAATGCTGCTGGACTGTATCAGCTACCACACCAGTTAGCAAACTGAAAGTTATTATTGCCGGAATGATGATTAATAACAGAATTAAAGTACTGGTTAAACCAGGCGGAACATTAGCTCACATGGGAGAGTCACATAAGAGAATCATACCAAAGCACAATTCACATTGTAACTGGGCTTGATTCATCATTGCTTGGACTTGCAAAATAAGGGCTGAAAAGAAAGACAAAAATGGGATTTTCCCAAAATAAAATGGAAGTTTTTTGGCGTAAAAAGAATTAAGGGAACTTGTATACAAAAGGGAGCTGGCATTAAAGAATTAGGCATTCTTAACTCACTTCTCTCCCCTTATTCAGAATTCTCAGCTGAATATGCCAATGAAGATATGTAGTGGAATTATATTGATTTAATTTGTTATCAAGATATTAACCAGCGAACATAATGTTAATTGAATATAATCTCATAGTTCCCTTTATCTGTAAACCAACATTAGGCAGGATAGCTCTTCAAATAAATGAAGCCTTATAATACAGAAATATTTTAAACAAATCTGTCCTACCCAGAACTGTGAGCTTTAGATGCTGAGATCTTCCACATTTTTCTGAGCTGTAGAACCTCTGCAGAACAGCTACAATCAGAACTGATCAAATGAAAAAAGAAAAAAAAAGAAAAGAAAAAAACAGTGGGGAGGGGAATTGCAGAGGAAAAGGAGCAGAAAGATTAATTCTTCAAACATCTGCTGTTTCAAGCATTCAAACCCTTCCTTGCCTCTGAACCAGATAGAACTCTTAGTATCAGTAGCAACTTTCCCTCTTCACCTTCAGCTATCTTGAGATCTGAAGAAAATGCATAAAATAACAAAGCGGTAATAAAATCTTTCTTCCTTGGTCAGAAATAAGCAACTCACATCCTTCCAACCCCAATATATTGGATTACAAGTCAAGCTGCCATAGCCACTAGATACACTAAGTAGGGATGCTGGGAGTTTTAGAAGCTGCATGAAGAGAACATTGGGAAGGAGATGTCCTTCAACTCCATAATGGCTAGGGAAAAAAATCTGCCATTCCTGTCAGCAGATCTGGGTTAGGGAGGATGCTAAATCTCTTCTAAACCACTGGGATATGAACCAAAATCCTTCTTTCTTTCACCCCCTCCCCCCTCCTCCAGGAAATCTCTCTTGAGAGAGACTTGATTTCAAAGCCAGATGAGAACGCAATAAAGTGATAGCACTAAATTCCCCTCTTAAATGCTAAGAAACAATTTTCACACTTCTCTGAATAGGATGAGAGCTGCTTTGCCATGTGCTAAAGAAACTGATCCTAAAATATAAATCAAAATATAGCAAGCACATCTTCTTGCTTAGGCTTATTTCAGAGTCTTCAATAAACCATAGACCATAGGGGTTGTAATCTAACCTGGCAGTGAATTCTGAGATTAGTAGGCCAAACGTAAGTGGAAAGCACCAGGTTAAGATGTCTTTAATACTTTATAAAAATGATGTGTGGAGAGAGTAGGCAGAAAAAGCTCCCCCCCACCACTTTCCATAATACTTAAGCTTCAGTTCCCAATAATAGTGATTAGCAGATGATTTCAGTTAGACAATCCATGGCATTGCTTGCTGTGGGATGCAATAACAGCCACTAGGTCAAATATTTTTGAAAAGTAATTAGATTCATCAGTGGCAATTAGATGCAGTGGCTATATGCAATCCCTGAATTAATGGGGGAAAGCAAGTGGAGAGTTAAGATTGCTTTCACACTAACTTTGAAGGCTTCCTGGATGCACATTTTTAGTCACTATGGGAAGGAAAATGGTTTTTGGGTCTAAGCAGCAGAACAGTTATCAGAAGTATCCTTTCCTTTTTCTCATGATCTGCTCACTAAACCAGAAATATACATTATGCTAGAATTCAACATCCTATTTCCAAAACAATAGGACCTGTAAGCATTATGCCTGGAAATGATGGGCATTTAGTCCGATACATATGGAGGGTATGAGGGTAGGGAACATTGCTTTGATAGATTTTTATGCAGAGGGCACCAGCAGTAAGATATTACATATCTATATATCATTAATACAAATATATTTCAAAGTCTGGTTCTTAATTTTAGTTTGCTGTGTAATAGCAAATCATGCTATGGCAATTCAAATATCAGGCTAAAACCATTCAGGTTATCCTCTGTGACAGTGTTTCTCAATCTTGACAACTTTAAGATGTCTGGACTCCAACTCCCACAATTCCCCAGCCAGCACTGTTGTCACTCTGGCTTGATGTGACAAAAGAGTTTTTCTCTCAATCTCCAGATATATACAATAGCTTACAAAATTAATGAAACTTGCCTATGAACACAAATGTGTTTAAGAAACAAAATAGAAAATGTTATTCATTTACCTATGTACTAGCGTACGCTGGAGTTCAACACATATCCCTATAACACATCAAATATCCCTATTGTTACTTTTTTTTTGGCTGTAGAAATAGTAGGAAAGCTTGACAAAACTCAAAAGGGGCATTGGTCTTACCTGAGACGTTCCTTCTCTGACGGATAGCGGGAGAATCCAAGAATGGGATATTGACATTGTCCTTTCTGCCCAGAGACTGAGTCATAATTGTAGCCACGCCCTGTTGCCTCTCTCCGTGGCTCCAGTTTTCGACGATGGCATAGCTGAAAATAAAGGTCTTCTCGTGCCATTAGCCATCCCTGGACCCTGGGCCCAACCGTAGCCACCCCTGGACTCTGGGCCCAACGGCTGTCAGGGTGGGTTTGGACTCTCCCGCTATCCGTCAGAGAAGGAGCGTCTCAGGTAAGACCAACGCCCCTTCTCCTGACTGATAGCAGGAGAGTCCAAGAATGGGATTTACCAAAGTCTACTCCACTAAGGGCGGGAAGCCAATTGGGCCTGAGTCCCCCCTGAGGAATGCACTTTCTGTAAGACCCTCCTCCCGAAGGACGCATCGGCCGACGCATAGGTGTCTAACTTATAGTGCCGAATAAATGGCGATGGGGAGGCCCACGTCGCCGCCCTGAAAATTTCTTCAATGGAGGCTTGTGTTGCCCAAGCTGCCGTCGTGGCTGCACTCCTAGTAGAGTGGGCCATTATCTGACTGGGCAGTGGCAGAGTCTTAGATCGGTAGGCTGTGGCTATACAAGCTCTAAACCATCTACCAACTGTGGATGGGGTCACCTGAGAGCCTAGTGATGATGGTTGGAAAGATACAAAGAGTGACTCTGTCTTTCTATCTTTGGCCGTCCGCTTGATATAAATCCGGAGAGCCCTCCGTACATCCAATGTATGCCATTGTCTCTCCAGGACAAACTGCTTTTCGAGGGCTTTCAAGCGTCTGCTAGCATCCCTCTCTTCAGCGCTGGAGTGCTTTGAGGACCTGAGAGCCTTAGTTTTGATCTTGTCGGCTGACCTCTTGGAAGCCGACCTCGACTTAGCAGTTCCCTTGCCGGTGGGCTCCAGCAAAGCTGGAGAACGCCCGTCAACTCCATTCCTGTCATCTGTGGCACGCTCCGCCATTTTGACAGCTTAGCTTGATAGGAATGAGAGTGTGCTTTGGACACAAGGCAGGGACTTTGACGGAAATTAGCCTGGTAGATCGCTGAGCACTGATCTCATTAACGCACTCCCAGCAGCTTGAATTTAAAGTCCCGCCGAAGTTTGACAAAACTAGTCAGGCTGAGCGACAAGGGCTGCAGCGCCGAACTCGTTAGCGCTCTGACAGCGGCTTCGGAAGAAGAGCTAACTCCGAGTTTAACAAGCCAGTCGCGAACTCAGGCAGCTCTGTGGGTCGGCGGCTGTGCCAGGCGAACTGGGCTAGCCAGCACATTCCCACGTGTCCCAGCTGAGGGATTTCTAGGTCGGCGGCATTGCCAGGGGACCTGGATTGGCCAGCACGACCGATCAGCGTGGAGGAGAACTCCAGCAGCAGGAATGCAGGGCTAAGCTCCTGCTGCTTCCGCTAGCTGTCAAATTAGCCATCAATCGCAATAAAACCTTTTCAGTCCAGTAGAGTCCAAGAATGGGGTTTTCACTGTCCGAAGTCCAGAAATACGTCTCTCTAGGGCTAGACTGAGTCGAAAACTGGAGCCACGGAGAGAGGCAACGGGGCGTGGCTACAATTATGACTCAGTCTCTGGGCAGAAAGGACAACATCAATATCCCATTCTTAGACTCTCCCGCTATCAGTCAGGAGAACATGGCGTTCTATGTTTTAATTGTTTTTAAAGGGATCGTCTCATAATTGTTTCCCTTCCTCTGATGTCCATCTCATGTTCAGGAACAAAACTAAACAGATGGCTTTTCAGCCAGCAAATAGAAGCTACTAACCAAGGGGATAAAGCAGGCTATCTCTTGAGGAGGGGGTGGGAAAGGATTATAACAGCAGGGGTTAAAGACAGAAGACAGCAACATCACTCAAAAGACCCTATGGCTCAAAGATTAAGTTCCCATATACCTATTGCTCCAGACACTAGAGAGCCAAGGCAAATTTGTTCCCTAAAATTATTATCCGGATTCTCATTTGTAAAATCTGCAGGTGAATATCCTCTGGCTATTTTTGAAATAGACAAATTGTATTTGATATCCCAATTTATTTGCTTTTACAGGTTGCCATCATGTCAGTTGATATCTCTAACTGGCACTGATCATTAAAATGGAGGATTATTTGGGTATTTAACTATATCAATCTTACTAATAACTTTTTTAAATGTTCTATTTCGGGGGATGCTTTCAAGTTTGGCTCCTCTGACAAGGAACTCCTGCAACCTATTCGGCTGGTGCAAGCATATACAATATTTGGCCACCTGATAGGGTTCCAGGGTTACCCAAGATCTATAAACCATTTAATATTTCTTTAAAAGGCTTCAAATGTTTATTTCTCACAATGTTCCAAACACACAACATTTTAAAATGTGAGGAAATTTTAAAGTGAGGTTTTGAGCTGCTTCAATGAAAGAAGCCCTGTGGCTGGATGGCTCATTAGGTGGCACTCTTCCAAATTCTTTTCCCAAATTGAAGCTGTTCCCGCACATTAAAGAGTCATTGTTTTAAAATCCACTGTATCTGTGACTCATTGCAAGCTAAATACACAGGCAACCCTGACATGTCATACTATAGAGATTTTTTTTTCAGTTTAGAAAAGCTAATCTGCCATTTCTGTTGTCTCTTTTGGTGGGAAAAAAAAATCCTAAAATAGCCAGGCTTCCCCAGGTGGCCAGGTGAAAACTACTGATAACACGTTTTGCTGTTTAGATTGTTAGTGAGAACAAGATTTCATACTCAATGGAATTTAATTGTTTGTACATTTTAAAATCAAATAATGTTTGATGTCTATTATACTACAGTAATCAGAATTTGACAGAATTTAATGCAAAGATGGCAAATCTGTGATTCTCCCCATGTAGTTACAACTTCATTTTGCTGCATTTTCCACCACTGGAAATACTGGGCTTGACTGCTGGGAGTTGGATTTCCCCAACTTCTGAAAAGCTACAAGTTGCTGAATTTTGATTTAACAGATGACTGAATTTGAAGCTTGGTGAAACATTGTAAAAATAAGTAATTCAAATCTTAAAATACAAGATATTTTTCTATCATAAAACCTTCCACTGAACATTTCCAGACAGAGCAAGTTTGGAAAGCTTGAGTATATTTATTTTATCTCCAAATGTGAGGTTTTCTGGACAGATCAAAAGGAAGCTCATTTCTAAGAAGATACGGGACATGTTAAAGCATAGTCCTTTACTTCTCTTGAGAAAGCCCCGGTTTTGATTTCTAGTGAAGTTGTGATGGCAGCTTACAGTTTCACAGTCCTGAAATTTTGTGCAGGCTTAAGGGCACCTTTTTTGTGTGTATTAGTCTTAAGCCTGCCTAAAGCTATCTGGAGCAGACAGATGCACATTAAGGATTATTGTACTGGGAAATCCACTCCAAACAGGGATGGCCAAAGAGATTGGCCTTGCATAGAAAACCCTCAACTACATTAATTTCAAGTGGATTCCTATTTATTAACTTGTTATCACCACTGGGAAATCACAACTTCATGTAGTCTTAGAAATAAAGCCAGGTCAACAGAAAGTCAGACAGAAAGATGAATAACATTAGCTTGTTAATTTTTTTTGTACTACCGGTACTTTCTCATGATTTGGATGAAAGGTCCTTCTCTAAGCTAAATTTAGAGAGGCACTGTAGCACTGAATGTAGAATATATTTTCCTACAGGATGTTTTTTTTTTTCCAAACCCAGGGAGAGAAGAAAAACCTAGATCCCAGATAAACTGGACCAGGGTCAATTATGGTGAGTTAGACTCAACCAGTGCCCAGATGCAGCATTAGGCCATTTCCTACGTTCTTAAACTCAGTTTTTCAAATTCCTGACAGAAGACAGCCAGTTTATGTAGTGGTTAAGACAACAGGCTAGAACCACCATAGGCATAAAAGCCGGCTGAGTGACTTTGGGCCAGTCACTCTTTCTCAGCTCAACTTACCTTACAGGGCTGTTGTGGGGGAAATAAGAGGATGAAGGAGTATTGGGTATGTTCTCAGCCTTGAGTTATTTATAAAAAAGTAATAAAGGTGGGATAAAAATCTAAAGAAAAGCTGTTTCACATTCATTTGAAATGCCACTTTCTTTTTAGGCAGTTCCAATGCCTGAATGTCTGCCTCACAACATCTTCTACTATTGTTTTGTGTTTTATGTATATCATCTCAGGATTAGATCATCTTGATACTGTAGTTCATGCCAGCCATTCCCAGCTTGAAGGCTTCCAGCTGCCTTGGGAACCGCAAGCCTCAAAATTCCAAGTCAACACTGCAGCTTGGAAGGTACCAAACCAGAGAAAGATAAACTTTACTAAATTTAGGCAAGACCACACCATCAATCCAAACCTCAGTAACTGAACAATATCAGTCACTGAATGTTTTTGAATCTGGATTCTTAAATGATATTGGTAACCAGCTTTATAGGATCATTCACTTCATCTGTGTGACAAGTAGCACGGGACATCAAGAAACTGAACATATGAAGAAAGTAGTCATGATATATGCAAGGATACTGATGTGAGAAGGTAACCTTGCTTTCATAGCACAAGATTTTTTTTCTTTGATACAGTTTTGTTTAGAAAACAAACACAGATAAAACACTGAATTTTAAAAAGTAATTTAAGTCCAGAGTTACAAGTACAGAAGCATCAGCCTCCTGGTGAATATACAGTAAACCAAATCGAACAAAATTTCACAGGATATCCCATGACCATATTATTGCATCATACTGTACCATCAAACTGGTAGATATTCTGGCTGGAACAAGCTAAGGTAGTCCTTGACTTATATCTATTTGTTTAACATCCGTTCCAAGTTATGATAGTGTTGAAAAAAGTGACTTATGATTGGTCCCCACACTTACGACTGTCACAGCGTTTCATGGTCACATGATCAAAATTTGGTTGTTTGGCACCTGGCATTCATTTACAATGGTTGCCATGTCCAGGATCACATGGTCCCATTTGTAAACTTCCCAGAGGACTTACAACAAGTATAATTAATGGGAGAAGCCAAATTATCTTAACTGACATTAAAAAAATCATAAAATCGAGTATGACAACAATCACATCACTTAGTAATGGAACTTCCAGTACCAATTTACAAATTGATGTTGAGGCCTATCTGTATAGATTTTTGTTCAGATTATACTTGAAGACAGGGATTCTCAATCTTTTTTGTTTGTTTGTTTGTGGGCTCCTGAACCTCATTTACTTCTGTGACCCCCAGCATAATCACTGTTAGCTAAAAAAAATTGGTACTTTATCATCAACAATGTTTATTAATCCAAAGTGTATCATATAAAGACCATGCCCCACTAGAAAAATGCCATGGCCCCTGAAGAGGGGAGGCATATGGCCCATGTTAAGAATCACTGCTCTAAGATATGGATGGCCAACTTGCAACCAGTTAGCTCCAGGCAGCTATTACACTTTCTTTACTGAAACCATTGGCCTAATTTCAAAAGCATTCTGAAACTAATGATTCTAATTTCTGCCCTTTTTTTTTAACAATCCACTATGTAGAAGGAGAATGAGAGAGAGACAGAGAGAGGCAGAGACAGAAAGAGGCAGAGAGAGAGGGGGGAGGGAGAGGGAGAGAGAGAGAGAAAGAGAGACAGACAGACAGAGACAGAGAGAGGAGGGGGGAGGGAAAGGTTGAGAGAGAAAAACAGGATACCTGGAAAAGAGAATTAATGCCCTCATCTACTTCTGGCTCTGGTCCCCTCATGTATCCTTCAGTCCTGCCAACCATTGGAATGCATCCCTTAACTGATTGTACCCTGAACAAAAAAAGAAAAAAGATATCTGCGCTAGAATGGCAGAAACTGTTTGGGCTCTACTAATAGAATGATGTACAATTCTGCAAAAGAGTTTAATGCAGACTTTTCCTACTGCCATACTATTATCCTGGCAGATGAGACTATGCCAGTGTAATACATAGTGGGTTCTATTATAAAGTATTATTTCAGTTCTTGTGAGAGAAAACCTTTTAAGCTTTTTTTTGGGGGGGGGGTCAGAGCTGGAGGAGTAGAGGTCAATGTAACTGCTTTTAATTTTTTATGAGAGTAAATGATAAAGTCCTTTGGTGTATGAAAAAGTAACTAAGGGGACATATGCTAGTCACAGGAGTTGGGGGCACTGAAGATGTGAAAACAGAAAAAGAAATTGGAGGTGGAATCTGAAATCACATATAGAAAGGACCAAAGTACCACATATTTCTAAACAGCTTGTTACCATTCTCCCATTAAGAATGTGGTTCAGAAATCTACACTATTTTATTGTAATGGTGAAAGGGCATATCCTGGGATATGCTAGACAATAATGGTACCTGAAAAGAAGAATAAAAAAAAAGGGTCTTGTCCCTCAAAAAAGATTTGTGGCACACATTTTCACAAACTTATCTAAGGGCCAAAAATAGCTTTCCATTATACTACAAGATTTTTGCTTTTTTTAATAGAAAATATTAACACAGCCAACACTCAGGTATAAAATCTGACTGGTTCAAAATTTCTCCTCTCTCTCTCTCTGTGATGTGTGTTCTCTGATATATTCATATATATTAGTATGCTATTCTCTTGCAACGAGCTCCCATTAAAAGTTTTAATCCTCTGGTGCCTTATTTTTACTTGTGTTTTAGCAGATTCAAGAAGAATCTTCTTCTGAGCATTGCTTGAGATGTCCTCCAAACAAAATAGAATACTCTGCAACTCCCATCAACAATCTGGCACTACCAGGATGGAGTACTAGACATCAGAGTGAACTGCTCCATTTTCTACTCTATATGGCAAATCCCATTTTTAAAACATCCCTCTATGATATAAAGGGAGAAAAAAATCCACATGGAATAATATATCGAAGGTTTGGCATCTTCGTAATATAATATTCTAGATATCAGTGTTTCCAGGATTTTGGTAATCATGATATTTTGCAAAATCTTTTGTGGAAATGCCAATATGTTGCAAGTTGCAAGATTCAGCAGTTTTGTGAAATTTCAATCATGTAAAAAGATTTAATTTTAAATCAAAGTTGTGGGCTTATACATGGCTTTTATCAAAACAGCAGACATCTTATCACCTCCAGACACTGTGTCACGATCTATTATATAATCTAGATCAGTGGTTCTCAACCTTTCTAATGCCGTGACCCCCCCACCGCTGCGCCCCCGCTGCCACGACCTCCCTGCCGCCGCGACCCCCTCCCTGCCCCCTCCCCAGCATCGGAAGCGGGAGACTTCACCTGGACGCCGCCATGTGGGTTCTTTTACCCCCTGCGCATGCGCAAAGCATTCTGCGCATGCGCAGAGGGTAGAAGAACCCAAATGGCGGCGTCCAGGCTACCAGCTGTCCGGCGACCCGCAGGCACGGCCGAACCGGGACCTTTTCACCCCTGCAGTGACGGTGGCACCAAGATGGTGGGCTAATGCGCGCGGCGACCCCTGTGAAATGGTCGTTCGACCTCCAAAGGGGTCACGACCCACAGGTTGAGAACCGCTGATCTAGATAGATCCTTTCTCCTTTAAGTACTATCTTTCTATTAGAATAGGTTGTTTTTCTTTTTAAAAAATAATTCATAATCTCCTTATACTTAATTTGAAGTGATACCATCCACAGTATCATGTCAAAATTTTGCTATTTCTTTCTGCTTCATGCTTGGCTCAAGTTTTAGAATGATGAAGAGAACGGTAGAAATTGAAATATCCATTATCTTGCAATTTACTCAGGTGTACTTATAACAACCCCCATTTTGTTAACCAGGAGGTAATAGCAACATTATCCATAAGAGGAGAACAAGGAAGATGCTTATTCTTATGTGGTGAGCTGCCTGGAGAGTACAGTACAAGCTTAGCATGCCTACTCAGAAGCAGATCGTATAGAATCCTGTTCAGACCTCCTTTTCTTTCTGTTCTCAGAACTCCCACCCAAACTTTTAATCTCACAAACACTTTCCCCATCCTGGAGAATAGACATATTTTTCTTGCCAGAGAACTGAAGTGATTTCTTACAGAGGGCTTTAGAAATTAGGACAATGGCTCCAGGTTGCTCACTCTTGACTTAAACAATTAGCCAGTGTGGTGTAATGATTGGGTTTTGATAGAGTTACTCTACTGTACTATGAAATTCCTTGGCAGGCCTTAGGCAAGAACAAGGGCCCATCTGCCCAGCTTTTTCTTACCATGGTGTCCAACCTAATTACCAATATCCTATGACACTTTAGAAGCAGAGCATGAATAAATAGCTATCTTCTCACTAAAATATCCCAGCAACTGGTATCCAAATGCATACTTGAAGACACACACACACACACACACACACACACACACACACAGTCTGTTTGTATGTGCATGCATGCATCAACTGGTCCTCTTTTAAAGCCGTTTCAGCAGCCAACTTATGATATTTATGCCAGTCTATAATCATAAAAAAGATTGTTTGACTGGTTATAATAACAAATTTCACAACTTACTAAAAGAACATAACAGGTCTGTCCATCAAAAAACAAAATCAAATTCCATAGTCAGGTAATACTTTTATTAGGACTAACAAAGTGACATAGAAGAATGTAGTGTGTAGCTAGACCTTGCTTACCAAATTCCTTGTTTAGTGATCATTTGAGTCTATAATATTTAAAAAAATATTTCTCGCATTTATAAATCCTCGTATTTATGACTATCACAAATTGCACAGTGACATGATTGCTATTTGGGTGCTTTGCAATTGTTGCTCATTTATAATTGTCGCTACCTCATGTGACCATGTGATTGTCATTTGTATGTTTCACCAATGATTTGCAACAGAGTTAAAAGTGGAAATAAAATCGTAAATTGCAGTCATGTAATGTTTCTGTTAGCAACCACAATAATTTGCTTAGCAACCAAAAGCGAAAGGGTGTTATAGCTCCATTGCAGTCATGTGATTTTCTGCTTAGCAATTGCGCCCTGAGCAACAAAATTGCCAGTCCAAATTGGGGTTGTTAAGCAAGAACTACCTATATTTGGGATCAAGGTTTCCATCAGTTAAATATTGCAAAAAGTTAAAAATTGGAGGAAAAACAAGGACGCCCAAAAGCAGGCCCAATCTAAAGCTATGAGACCTACAAATTTAGTTTCAAGATGGGAGCTGTAAACAATGCATTTCTTTGTGATAGGTGAACACAATATGAAGTTTCACCTAGAATTCAAAAACAAAAATAAGTGACTCTTCCTATGCCAGGAGTGAAATCACAAAAGTAGTAAGTGTCCATTCTATCCTGGATTCCATCCTACCTTCACTGAATGTCCCAGATAGGTATAGGAGTATTATCTCCTTATATTTTCTGTACATTGAGCATCCATTTACATTTATGCATCAAATCGCTGTCTTCCTGCCCCTTTTTTTTTTTTTTGAAACAAGAAAGATGAAACATTGTTAAGTATTACTTCTTGGAAGAATTCTTGTCATTACCATTACACTTCAACCCAAATTTTAATCAGAAATGAAAATCCATGCATTTAGCACACCCCAAATGATCACTAGATTGACTACAATGCTACATACAGCAATTTTCTTCTGTAAAATGTGTCATAAAATGTATTTGTTTTGTTTTTCATTTTAATTGACTCTCAAATATGGTAGTCCTTGACATGACCATAATTGAGCCCAAAATGTCCATTACTATGCAAGACAGTTCTTCCCCATTTTACATTTCTTGCCACAGTTGTTAAGTGAATTACTGCACTTATTAACTTCGTAACACGATTGTTAATTGGCTTCCCTATTGATTTTGCTCGTCGGAAGGTTGCAAAAAGTGATCACATGACCATGGGACACTGCAACCCATCATAAATTCATGCCAGTTGCCACGTGCCCGAATTTTAATCACATGCCCATGGGGATGCTGCAATGGTCATAAATGTGAAAAATAGTGATAAGTTCCTTTTTTAGTGCCAAACAGTAACTTCAAACAATCACTAAACGAATGGTTGTAAGTCAAGGACTCCCTGTGTAGCAAGGAGCAAGTTTCTCTTTTGGTATGGAATTAATGCTAGCCTATGATTTTAATAGGCCTTTACATAGTTTTAATTTATAAACCAGTCCTGACAGCAGTGGGGTACTGATATAAAAGGATTAAGTAATCCCATCTTTAATGGACAAGATGTTGCATTAGGAATAGAGAGATATCAGTTCAAATCCATCCTCAGCTTTAGGCCATCCATTAGCTACATTCACACATGTTTAACTAGGTTCATTAAGACCTAGTAGTGCACCCACATAATATGCTCTTTTTTGTGTGGCTCAATTCAGCATATCGTACAACTAGTCAATTGGATTAAGTCTGGATGGCTGAATTGGCCAATATAAGCATGTTGTATAAATTCTCTCTTTGCCACACCTATCCCATAGGCCAGTTGTGAGGAAAAAAATAAAGAAAACACTACTATGTACACCACTTTGACTTCCTGGAGAAAGATGGATATAAATTTAATAAAAATGAATAAATAAGAAGAGCTATTCCCTTTCAAATTCTAACTCTGTTTATATACTGAATAAACTCCTACTTTGCTTGATAATAGTTGATAATATTCCTTCCATCCATCCTGCACTATCCACATTCCCCCGCCCACTGAGTGGGAATTCGTTTGGTTCATGCTAGGATTGCATTTCCTGGAGATACGTCCTTTCATTCCTTGTTGATACCTGTGAGAGTAACAGAATTTGTCCATGATTCGCAGATAAGTTATGGCATAGTAATCTCTTTTTTTTTTATTAGTTCAGGATTGCTTGTGGTCCCAATATCAATGAGGTTTGCAGCATTTGGACTGCAGCATTTGAATCAAGCCACATATGTCCAGTACAGAGTTCATGCACAATTGTGCACTTGTACTCCAAAAATACAGCGGACTGCCAGTTTGAATTTAAAATTTTCCCTCTGCCAGGTATAATCTTTCGCCTAGTCATAATAAACAATAGCTTTAAGTCTCCCATATACTTAGGATTGTCTCCCCTTTTGGGCTGATATATTTGTAGAGTTCAATGCCAAAAATGACATAAGGATGGGCAGCGACTTAGATGGTTTGAAAAGGCATGTAAGAAATTTGTAACTAGAATCATCATATGCAGCAGCAATGTACATTTATACATTTGGATGGTGGAGCCACATAACAGTACAAATAATACTTCATCCATGACCGTAACTGGGACTAGAGTTTCTGGGCTAAGTGAGTCATGCCCAATTTTATGACCCTTTTGCCATAATTGTTAAGAGAATCACTGTAGCTGCTAAGTGAATCATTTGGTCATTTGGCTTTTTCTTTCCTCTTTCCTCTTTCCTCTTTCCTCTTTCCCTTTCTCCTTTCCTGTCCCTTCTTGGATACTCAAATGCAAAAGGGGAGACATTTCTCCTTTTGTTTTGTTTTTAGTTTGTTTTGATAGTCCTCTGCCAGCAAAAATGCGCGGCCCACCCGAGCTCCATTTTCACAAGCAGAGACTCCGGCCCCCAGGCCTTGAGTTTGACACCCCGGCTCTAGACAGTCACTATTGTAAACAAGGGGCTATGCATGATTTGTTCTGCATCAACGGAATTTTTTAATATTCTTGTACTGCACTCTAAATTCTACCCCATGCAGATTGTCCGAATTAAGCTATATCTCGGGTGAGATTACATAGTTCTCTATGTACACTATATGCTGACCTCTGATTTAAAGTAAATGGCAAGTGGGGGAAAGGTGAAAGGGAGCAATAGTCAGTGAGTCCTCTTCCCCTTAGGGTCTGTCCTTGTAACCTAGAATTGATGCTAAATGTTAGACAGTAGCTGGCAAATGGAGCATGAAAGGCTGCCACTCTTATTATAGGGCCAGCCTTTGATTTCACATATCACGATTCAGTTCCATGGGATTTGGGTCATATGTAATGGAGATTGGCAAGTACCTCTGACCGCTTTACCCAGAATGAAAAGAAGGAAGTGTGCTTGAACACTGCTTTCTGCTCTGATACCTTGCTGCCACCTACAACAATCTGTCAGTTGAGATGGTTGCATCACCCTCCCCAATGCTATTGAAACAAATAGAAAGACAGGATACATACTGACTGAATATGTGAAAGGTAGGACAACTACTAACCTTGTCCCCAAATCACTCCCTCCTCCTTATGCCCACATTTAGCTGCATGGCAGAAACATTCTAACATCATCAAGTGTTGATGATGAGCACAGAACAGAACAAAGAATATGCTAGCATTCTAAGAGTTTGGGATCACATACTTTATTTCTGAGATAGACTTCTCCGTGTAGCGAAGTCCATCCACAAACAGACCAACCTACATGTATATGAGCCACGGTGGCGCAGTGGTTAGAATGCAGTACTGCAGGCTACTTCTGCTGACTGCCGACTGCCTGCAATTTGGCAGTTCAAATCTCACCAAGCTCAAGGTTGACTCAGCCTTCCATCCTTCCGAGGTGGGTAAAATGAGGACCCAAATTATTGGGGGCAATACTCTGTAAACCGCTTAGAGAGGGCTGTAAAGCACTGTAAAGTGGTATATAAGTCTAAGTGCTATTGCTATTGCTATACAGCAAGAATGGCTCAAGGACCAGCATCTTTGACGATCCAAGATAGTCTCGCCTAAAAGAAATGCTGATAGAACTATGGGATGTAAGAGTTGAAGTCTACTAAATTGTCTAGTTCCATCTTAAGAACCTCCAATGGGCAATGACAGGAGACCATCATTATTCAAGATAGGCTGTTTCACTGCTTTAACAGCTTTAATCATTAGGACATTCTTCCTAATACTCAGTCTGAACTCTTTAATTTCGGTCTGTTGGTCTCTATTTTATTCTCTGTTTCAGCAAAGGATTGGGCAATTTCTACCTGGATGTGAATGTCTTTCAAATATTTATAGACTGCTACCATATCTCCCTTTAGTTTTCTTTTTTACGAACTAGTATTTTGCAAAATTGTGATAGCACAAAACAAAACAAATATAACTTCTAATGTAGGATCTCTTAATTTGGCAAAATTCTTTCCAACCTCCAATATCTCACATGCTTAATATCACAACCTTCCAGAGTCACTACAGAAAGGACACACATCATCAAGCAACCTGGTGATGGCAGTCCTCAGTTTTCTACAGCAAGGGTCCCTAAAAGTTTTGTGCTGTTTGGAACACTTGTCCATTCACAAAATGGCTGTAATGGAAGAGCATAACCAGTTATAAAGCACTGATTTACAAGCATGTTACTTACCATCACTCTCTACCCACCTCATGCAAAATACTCCCACCTATGCCTGATTTCATTTTTGTATACAAGGAGATATATCTCTAAGTAATGAATTACATCCAACCCTTATAAAATCTAGAGATATTTTTGAAATTAAGATGGTACTGATGTTGGATAAGGATACTTTCTTTGCTTTGCAGTATGCCAACTTTCCATTTTTTTAAAAAAAATCTTACTTTAAAATTTATATGCAATTTAATGTAAGTTATTGGAGCTGTGAATGGGTGCTAAGTAAGATGTATTCTGAAACTAAAGATCACAGTGGCCAGCTTTTATTATTCAAACGTGTTGAACTATAACTGCTCAACCTTCTTGACTAATAGGCTCACATATGGAATCCATTTTTGTTGTTCTGGATCCCCTGGAAACTTGAATGGATTTATTGTTCACAAAAGCTTGCCTGTCAGATATGTCCCTTCTTCCATGACAGTCACCAAACAATAAACAACAAACTATCTTCCAAATATCCTCTAACTGAGAGACATTTGACTTTTTCAGGGTGCATCTAAGCTTATACTGACAGGAGGCAAGTTACCTTTGGCTGTGAAGTACTTATCTATGCCCATTTCTAACTTGCAGAAACTTAACTCACAACTCCCAGATTCTTATCTATGGCTTATCTATATATTGTTCAGATTGTGCTAACCTATAGCATGTTTTAATAATGGTGCCATAGTGCCCTAGTTCACATAATTTCTGGATTAATAAATCACATTTTGATTTGTTACTAAAGTTACTGGATTCACATAATATGCTAGACTAGGCCAATATGATGTTGGGTAACTGGTATTTCAGCATGTTTTGGAAACCCAAACATTATCTTAGTATATTATATGAGTTAGACCAGGGGTCGGCAACCTTAAACACTCAAAGAGCCACAAAGGTCCTAACCGGAAGCCCCCCGTTCTATTCTGGAGCCAACCGGAAGTCCGGTTTCCACACCATAGAGTCTCCTCCTAGCACGGTGTCCTTTTTCCTCTACCTGCCCTAACCAAAAGCCCTATCAATTGTGGAGCTGACCGGTGACAGGGAGCTGCAGCAGAGGGATGAAAGAGCCAGATGTGGCTCCAGAGCCACAGGTTGCTGACCCCTGAGTTAGACCATCCACAATGAGCCAGCATAGTTTATTTGGGCACTACATGTTGTACACATTTGTATTGCATTAACCTGGGTTTAAGGATTAACATAATGAGTACATCCAGTCTTGTATAAATTCTACCATAATAAAATTGAATCATGATTTACAAATTACAGTCACTCAGTTCATCACACTGAGCTGAAACCAAACAAACCTTATTATGGCCTCCTGCTTTGTATAAACCTGAGCAATCTCACCTTAGATTCCATCAAAAGTTATATCCCTGCATGTACTATTTGTGTCTGGATGGGAGTCCATTTTTCTCTCAATTCAATTGCCTTTTCCTGTGTAAAAGCAAAAGCCCACCCATCTCTGATCTCCCTTGGCAAAATGGATCTTCCAATTTGTTTGGCATGGGATGGGAACGTAGCTAATCAAAGAGTCCAAAGGGGAAGGAGAGGGGGGAAATAGATTGCAATGGTGCATGTTCCTTGATTTGTGTCAGTGACTTAATCCCACCAAGAGAGAGAGAGAGAGAGAGAGAGAGAGAGAGAGAGAGAGAGAGAGAG